>JAJJWW010000687.1:0-194529 GCA_023531295.1 Papaver armeniacum
TCTCTAATTCAATCACACACAGAATACAGATACATTAACAATGGATTATCACAAGACATCCTTAGATCTACGAGACGAGTGCAAAGATCGCTTGTCGAAACTTCGATCTAGTTTGAGTGAATCTTATATGAGAGAGAAGATTCTCAAGCATAAATAAACTAGAGTGCAATCGAAATTTCAACCACACGTTAGTCAATCAAATCAATCGAAAACACAAGATAAACCGCAATTATCAAGTTTCCCACCATAGGAACTAATAGAACTTCTCAATCCCAAACAGACTTTAACTCGAGCGGTCGTAAGAGATTTTACCTAATTGAGGTTACTCTCCTCTCCGAATAGGCGGCTTCACTAGTAACAACACAATCAGAAAGTTCTGTTGTCACAAAGGATTAGTTTGCTAGAAATGCAAGCTTCAAGTATTTATAGACAAGGAAGTTTGGACACCAAGGAATTTCCAAAGCCGAAAATATTCTCAAGATATGCAATATATTCCAAATTCGGTTTCCATAATTCCTGGAAATGCTCTGTCCAAAATATTGACCGAAAATCTCTTTGGAAAATCTTCAACTAGTAATGCACATTACTAATTCTCGTTTTCCCAAAATAAAATTAAAAACCTTAAATAAAAGATTCTTAACTTATTTATGTTTGATCACGAGATTTTCTTCCTTTAGCTATTAAAATAACTTTGAAGTACAATTAAAGATAAGGCATTCGCACATGTTCAAAGTATATCGACATCCTTACTGCAGCAAGTCCTCTTTCACACTTACAATCTTGAAACCGATTTGCCATACTTCCAAACAAGTTTAGAATTGGTTCATTTGACTTTCAAGAACTATGTGATTGATCAAGAACACTCAATCACCAATCATGGGTTTAACGATTCTACCAAAACAAGTTTCGATTCTACCTCCATGTAGTGCTGTGCATAGTCACACTAGCTTCCCCAATTTCGGTTGACTCAGGTACTAGGATCAGTTCCCCATATATATGGTATCTAACCCAGATCATGTTTGCACATGTCCATAAGGATCGGTTCCACTTTGCCTAAGCGTGTTGGTTTGTGTTGTTGGATCGGTTCCCCTTTCTACTAAAACATCTT
This sequence comes from Papaver armeniacum, assembly GCA_023531295.1. NCBI lineage: Eukaryota > Viridiplantae > Streptophyta > Magnoliopsida > Ranunculales > Papaveraceae > Papaver > Papaver armeniacum. The sequence continues at coordinate 1,109 of JAJJWW010000687.1, forward strand.
TTGCAACTCATACAAGGATCACATTCCCCTTTGTGATGTGTTTCACCTCTTACTAGGATCGGTTCCCATTTACCCAGTGGGTCTTACACAAAATCCTGACTAGATCATACCATCTCGGGTAATTAATTAAGATCGGTTTCACTAATAAAAGTCATACGATACATAAATTGAATGCTGTGAATAGTTTTACCAAGAACACAAACAAGTCATGGCCGGTTATACTAATCACACATATTGGTTGTTCACAAGATATGCAATAATAACAATACCAATAACGCCCGGCGATTTCCTTTTCGATTCACAAAAACAAGTTCATGAATTTACTCTAAACACATGTAAAACATTTTTCCTAGGATGTAAAATCCTCCATGCCATACCCATACATAATCACAATAGAATTTAAACGATTATGTCGATGTCTTATCTAAAAAAGTTTAATGGTTAAGCATAAACCTCGTATTGGATTCCTAATACTATATCTATCTAGAGTGTTCATGCTTGGCAGTTTTGTTTTCAATATGCATGACTTGAAAGATACGTTGTGGAATGAAACCGCTCAAGTCAAATATCACTAACCTCAGAAGTGGAAGGATGATGTTGTCGTTGTAGATTCTTACTTTACTTTCTTCAAGTCTTCGCAATACTTGTAATGTCTCATAGCCTTATACTTTTAAGCTAACCTATACGAAGTTGACTCTGAAGTACATAATCAAAGCGACTCTTTAAATGAGTTTTGATTCACTAAAATATGACAACCAAACTTGACATACCAACGCTTGGTGGGTTCAACCGAGCTATGCTCTAACAATCTCCCCTTTTGTCCCGTTTGGTGACAAAACTCTTACATCATATGATAAACAAATTACAAAATTCATTACACATACGCTTGATTCCCAATTCAACAACACAATAACCTCCGCATACATTCAATCCTTAAATGCCGAATTTATTGTGTATTATGATAACAAAGAATATTACTCCCCTAAAGGTAAGATAGGTAGATTTTATCAATCCGCACGTGTTTGTTATTCCTTTGTAATGATATGTAACTCCTCCCTTAGTCTATGCTTTCACTCTTTTCGTTAGATAAACGTTTAAATTCTAATGTTTCATTTCTTAGTGATACCAATCAATATAAAATCAATGCAATTATCCTTGTTTACTCCATATATTTCTCCCCCTTTTTGTCCTGAAATGACAAAGAAACGAAAAATAAAGGACTGAGAAAAGAATCTTACAAATCTCTTGAAATAGACTTGCAACCTATAGAGTTAAGCACGAGGGTTCCACATACCATTTTTGATAACCAATATCAAAACAGAAACTACAAAGTAATTTATTTTGATATGTTATCAAGGAAACAATTGCCCAAAGCAAGTTTCCCCTAATAGTTTAGCAAACCAAAAATCAAATGCACCCAGTTCTTTTGCTAAACCGATTGTACAAATACAATCGTTTGTTCGATAAGACCAAAATAAAGATAACTTTATTTTTCTCATCATTCTCCAATTATCCATATAACCCAGACCTTAAACTTTAAACAAGACAAGTACTAGGTTAGTTAACTAGTATTTCTGTTAAGGCATTCGACAGACTTGAATAACTTGAATCCTCCACTTTGATAAGTCTAACTAAGATCGAATTAACTTAGTTTCTCTTATAGGAATCGAACTGGACTAAAGAACTCATCACATAAACCTTTTTTTCGTTAAGCCATAAACAATTCATACAAACCAAATAAATCAACTTGCATAATTATTCACCTCAACCGAAGCAATTGAAACAACATAGACATTATAGCACCAATTGCACGAAATTTTGTAAGCCTAAACAATTGATACCACACAATAAGGAAGATAACAATAGTTTTTCTTAACAGGAACCAATTGATTTACACACACATCCATACACACATAATGGAATAAAACATCAATTATCTTAGAAATTTTGGAGTAACTAAAAGCAATAAATATACGCAATAAAATCGGAGCTTTCTTAAGCAGGAAAACAATTAACTAACAGATTGTTACCTCAAATTTACATCCTCTCCTCAAATATGTTTGCATCTTCTTCAGGAGAATTGATATCGAAATATCATTATGTTTGTCATCCTTATGCAAAACAAAAGAATAACAACAACCAACCTTTACGAGGGAGAAAGGTTGAAAGCTTAGGGATTTTAACTATTACTGACAAAAAGTTGAAAACCCTCAAAGCCATATGCTTTTATGCTAAACTAATCCGATTCTTTTGTGACTTTTTCACATATTGTTTCTCCAGAACCTCATGATCCTTTGATACAAAGCCTACCAACATGGAGCTAGACTTAATCTGTAAAAATAAAAGTCACCCAAACCATAAGGGTTCATAACATTATGAGATCGAATATCAAGGTAATAATACCGAAATCAAACATCCCATAAACATACATAGCAATAATATAAAACATTCAAACACTGAATCATATAAATCAAAAACTATCACAGAAAAATTATAAATCAAATAATTTTATTCATAATAGTTTATTCATAATAGACTTAATTAAAATAATCAAATACTAAAATCTATTTTCAACGATTTTCAAAGATCATCTTCAATTTCCTCAAATTTTCGGGATCTTCATCAACGACATCTCGATGATATCTCGGATTATGCACACAATAGCTGGTTATGTTCACATGCTAAAGCATTAACCTTCGATTAATATTTTGAGCATACTCCCTGTTACAGATTCCAAGTTTAATCGGCTTTCTTTGAGTTACGGATAGCAGTTCTTAGTAGTCTTTGCTGTCTATGACGAGTTTCGATGGTCTCGAGGAGGACTTGTCAATAGATTGATAATATCAACCTTAGCATCAAAGCTGTTTTACGGACAAGGAGATGAGTTACATCTTCTTTTTCTTTTCGACACTTTCACAACAGTTTCTTGAAGGTATCATCAAGATGAACAATTTCCTTAGAAGTCATTCCACTCAAGGCTTTAGGAGTTTTACTTGAGATCTGGTTTGAAAATTCATCCTTTAGTATATGTTCTTAGACATGATGAGTACATATACTTGAAATACCTTTAACACATACCAAACATAGATATTAGCCTTAAATAAATAATTCTGACAAGATTTGAAAGGATTTTCGCATCTAATGTGTTATACAATCTCAACTTTCTTCGGAAAGAAATTATCTTTCTAGATCAGTATCAAGAGATACTTTTTGCTAGAAACTTATCCCTGTTTTACACAAGTTGTTTTGCAATACAACTTTTCTTCACATAGAGCCGAGAAAATTATATTTATATGAAGATTATGTATACTCTCTATGTTGAATAAGAGATTATTGACAGGATACAGATGGCCCGGATACATGTGCTCCCTTACATATGAAGATTAGGCATTGTAAAGATGAACAATCCAATGCGGTTAAGCACTGCGATGAGGATATTCCTCATCAAATACCTCTTGAGGATATCTTCTCCCTTCTTGAACATCATCATGTTCCTTTTCGTGGAGTTTTGAACCCATCCTCTTTGTTATGAAAATTACGAGATGCAATATCCTCGATTACATATTGTGCTCGGGATGGTGTGTTCTTTGAACTTGGACCCGTATGATCTAGATCTTCCGATTCGTCGAGTATGCTAATGTCTCTCTGTTCAAGGCATTCTATATGTCCTCTTAAGGTATTCATTCCTTGTTTGGAAATCTTTTTCTAAACATACATTTAGATATACCTCTTGACATGTTACGATAGAAGTTTCTAATAAGGACCTTTTCCTTATCTGTGAATGTTCCGGTGATTGAGTAAGAATTTCACACTCGTAGTGCAGTGATGAACTTCCTTGCACAAGGCCGATTTTTGTTCCATATAATCTGCTGCAGTTATTTGGAGTACGAGTGTTTCCTTTCCTTCTTACATATTCCTACATTTAGTTGAACAATAAGTTACGTGACATCATGGTGTGATGGTCTTTCCCTTTTTGAATATTTTTATGTTTGAAAAATGTTTTCCAACATCTTTCAGTGAGAATGTGATTCAGTAGATGAATCTTTTGGGCAGATTTTACAGCTCAGAATTGGAGACGGATCCAAAACATGTTTCTTGAGTTTCGGACTCATTCTTTTACGATCGATGGCTCCCAATCAAGTCTTTAGTCATGGGATTTTCTTTGATTTTTCGAAAAGACTTTTTGAGACCAATTTCCACCGACCTTTCTCTCGAGATATTATTCTCATTATCTTGACATACGTTAACGAGTTCTCATAAGTTTAGACTTGCTTTTCTTATTTTTGACTCATATCTGAGAGAAGTTGATCGCACCGAACACGGATTGTTAGATCTTTTGTTTGGCCTCGTCGATACCAATGAAAAGCGCTAGGTACCCAAATATATACCTCAAGCTAAAACTTTTCCTATCATAAGTCTTTTCCTCCTAAAGTGATTATCTATGGTGGTCCGAGTCACAATGCAACTAATTCCGGTCTACACTTGGTGATCTTCATGGATACTAGATCTAGAGACAATATAACAAACGAAGTATGTTTACTTGATAAAGAGGTTCGGATTTAACCATACATTAGGATTACTATCCAAGTAAAATAAGAATAACGTTTGTAATTTACTTTAATTATAATAAAACAATTATAATCTGGAAAATAAAAGTAAATGACATAGCAAGATTTTGTTAATTGTAGAAACCGCAAATGCGGAAAACCCCTGGACCTTGTCCGCAATTAAATACTCTCGTGGTTAAGCCGCTACAAGAAATTAAACCAACTTCATATAGTTGGCACTAGTGGAGAAATGAGTGTTTACAGGCCCACATCCGAGACCCTCGATAGTGATTGAGTTGGACCGTTGACCAAAAATAGCTGCCTGTGATATGATAAAAATGAAAAATCTGATGAATAATACATTTCACGAATAATTGCTATTTTTGCCCTAAATCTCCAGATCCATGACCCATGGAAACAGTTTATGTGATAATTTTTTGTATTTTATCGAGCATATAAATACTTGTTTCTCTCTCATTTCTTATCCCTTTTCTTCTTCTTCACTTTCTCTGCTCTCGGTCTCCATCTACACTAAAAGATCATGCATGGAAATGGAGAAATCAAAACCCAGTACGATGCTATTTCAACAAAGCTAATAAACCATTCTTTGATTTTCTCCGAAATCCCTCAACTCACTAATAATTTAGAATCCTCAAATATTAACAGCATTCAATCCATGTTTTGTTTTCATTTTTGGGGTTTATCAAAATCTCTAAGTAGATCTAATTGAATAATGTTCATGAATGATTCGCCCTTTTATCTTCATCTACAGCACCAAAACCCAATCTTCGATTTTATCAATCACAAAACCTAACTTTCTCCTCGAAAATCAAAACGGGTATAAATCTTAATTTTTCTTATATCTCCCCTGTACCTACTATCATTCTCCGAATTTTGATTCACTATCTATTTTTTTGGAGATCTTCATTTCACTTTGATTAATTGGTGGTTTTTGTTTTGCAGATTGTTTAAGGTTTCGATTTGTCTCAATTTCGTATTTTTCTGGATTTGATGGATTAGTGAGTTTCATTATCTATTCTTCTTTATTGTTAATCGAGGGTTTGTTCTCCGTATTCTATTTAATCGATTTCATTCTAAACTTGGTAGGATCTTTCTTGGATTCAAGATCTAGACTTGCGTATTTTTCCCTCAATTTCATACTAGAAAAATTGGTAAGATTTTCCCTTTTTGAACCTGTTTACCTTTAATGTTCATTTGGGATTTGGAGTTATGGGTCTAATATGTGATTTGTGTCAAGGAATTTTTTTCCAATTTTTTTAGCTCACTGATTAGATGTCCCTTGTTTAGTTGTATTTCATCGATATATGAATAGTTTGCATTTTTGATATGTTGCTTTGTTTTGTTTCTGCTGATTGCAAGTTTGGTTCACTTAGGTGCCATGGCAAGAAATTCAAAGTGGATTTTTTGAAGGAGTCTTTATGGGATCAATTTCAGGATCTCATAAAATTTGATTCATATTTATAGATCGATGTTATTGCTGGCTTTCTACTAAGTGGAAGAGTAGTGAAGAGTTGATCCACATATGCTATCTCGCCTTACAAAGTAAGCTAAGTTGAAATTTGCATTACTACTAGATTTATGTTGGTTGTGTTTTCGGAATTGAATAATCGAGTGAGTTTGGTTATTTTACAGATTTATATGATTGTGTAGTAATTGGATATTGATTTGATGAAGATTAACTTGTAAAATCTTAGTATGAGAACTCTAATGAGTAGCAACGTTTGTAATGCATTGCCAACATTTTCTCCGTGGTTTGCTTAGCGAGTTACATCCGGTGCTAAGGTAAGATTCATATATTTGTTTATTCTTTTTTTCCCTGTTCTTGCGAAGCATTAATGCATGAATTTTAGTTTGAGTTATATGCAAATGGACTCTAAATTTCACCGTAGTGTCCTTCAGCTTATCGCACATTTATTGTGGAAGTTCCTTATGTGATCAAGGTAATTACAATATTCACAGGGTTTCAAACTGGCTCCTACTATGTCACTTTCCTTATCGATATAAGGGACATCACATCCCCAAACTTGTGGTATGGTGAAGCTCACCTAAAGACCCCACACCCCAATGGAAACATGAGTTGACATGTAAAGCAAGGTAGTGTATGTATGGTTTCATCTAACTTGATAATTTTTACATCAAGGTTAAAGAGGTTAAGAACGATTTTACGCTTCCGCCTTTTGTATATATGCTTGAGATAAAGTGCACTGAACCAAAAGCGAGAATCTAGTTTTCGATTGCTTATATGAGTCTCGATTTTAAAGACCAAATGCATAACATGTAAAATTGAATCATAACTTAGATTCAACTTCGATTATTATCTTGTGAATCTTTGAATTTGAAATTTGTAATAAATAATCTCAATTTCCTCGAAACTATTCTCAGGGCTACTTTGGATCCCATTTGTCCAACGCCACTTTTGACCATTATCTGCCTAATGCCCTCAGTAGCTATAAATTTCCAAATTAATTTCCAAATTTGAAGAACATTCCTCTTAAAACTATTATTAAGACCGAGATCAACTTATTACAACAAGGATGCTACCTTAGCTACATGATATGTGCATGTTCAATTGAGCAACCTTTGATGTTGACGATGAATGATTGATCTGAAAGAGCTCGAGATAAATTACATCTGTCTTAGTATTTAATATTCTAATGGTAAAATTATAATTTGTGTATGAAAAAATATAAAAGTTACATGAACATTCATAGTGTGAATGGTCAATCTTAAGTTTTGATAGACTTCCTTTGGTAAAATGGTATTAGTTGATAAGTTTAGGTAAATTCACATCTAGGTTTCCTTAGTAAAGTTGTTGGTTATGGGCTTAAGCTATGATATTAATCTTAACTTTTTGGTTGGTTTTACGGGTTATCCTGGGATTGGATCGGCATAAGGTGAATTTAAGGTGAATTTTTCCTCGGTAGTCTTGTAGATTGCTAACCTGTTAGAAAGATGCGTATGAAAAGATGTCTAAAAGTGACGTTTCATCCGCCATCATAATGGAATATGAATATGATGAGGTATACAATCGGTGCCCTTACACATTCGAGCGCATTAATTCGGGCAGTTATTTTTTACTTTTATCGCATGTATTTTCCTTTTAGTTTTTTTGCTACATCAGGAAGGTGCCATTACTTGTGCAATCTTTGATGATTTTGTGATATTCTTGAGGAGTATTTGCCTGCAATCTTATGGGAAGTTGAAGGTTGCAATAGTTATCATGCGGGAAGACGGAGGCGAGTTCGCGCAGTAAGTTCGGTAAATTTTCTATTTTTGATTTTGTATTTAGGTGTGGGAATTCATGATTTATGATCACGGTTGAATGCAAAGGTTTTTTGTTTTGCAGGGTTCCCGTGAGGCAATAGCTTCGGATTCTCGCCAAGAACTTGTTAAGCAGATTTTTTGCTACTTTGGATCCTAGGAACTCACCGATAAAATGGATATTTCGTGAGTCATTAGAACATGGCTGAGTTATTTGCCTTCAAATTCAGAAACAAACGGTGCACCTTTACTTTTGTGAATGTCTATCTTCCTTTTCAAGGGAGTTCCAATAACCAGTGAAAAGAAAGAGCTATGGATCCGGACTTGAATATGAAAATGAATTGATTCTATTAATCGGTCAAGTAATCTATATTTCTCCGCCAGACATAATACGTTTGCATTGTATTTAGTAGCTTATAATTTAAGACTCGCAATGCCTTGTTACTTTGTTAGACTTTATTGAAGTTAATTCCATTATGTCTGTGATGCTTGGTGCGGGTTGAGATGTTCAATATTTTTCATTCATTTATCAATGCATTATTCCTATCGATCAAAATCATGTTGAAGATATCTTTCAAAAAAAGCATGTGCAATTTAGCCTACTTCCCATTTTTAGTTCATGTGATATTTGGATGAGACCCTGTTTCTTATTGTTTTGATTGACTTTGCTTTTAAATCGCCATTGCTTAATATTTTGAAGTTTATTTCATTGTATTTGAGTATACTCTAATTGTTTTTATGAAAGATAGTTTTTTTGCTAATCATGTAGTTCTTAAGTTTACTTGATGCAATCCATAAATGTGCTTTTATCTACCTACAAGTATGTGTCTGTTTTACAAGAGGTTCTCTTGAAATGTAATACATATTATAGTAGTGTTAAATAAGAGCAGCATATTGTGTATAAGTCTTTGTCATGTGCTTTATAAATTGTTTTTTTGTGTTTTTGGGTGGCTCCAAATAAAACCCACTCTCCATTTTCTTTCACTGTGATTCATTCCTTAATAGGTTTCCTTTAGAAGGAAAAAGGATTTATACCGAACATAATCCTACTAGAAGGTATAATCATGTATGAATATAGATCGTTATAGTGGATCTCCTGTAGGTGATTCTAAGATAATGTAGACAACTTGATGATATCAGGAGATATGCAAGGAAGCTAGAGCACCGATCTTTTGAAGCTTGGTTTGGTCATATTTATTCCTCGGTTCTTTTTGATGGTTTTCGCGATTCATCGCATTGTTTATTATGATCTCTATAGTAACACTACATCAACATTTGCCACCATAATAATTTATGTTATGAGAATATAGAAGTATATACTCTAGTAACTTATTTTGTTCTATCGTGGTATTATGAACCAGAAGTTATTGTCTTTGTGTTGATTTGCTTTGCAGAACAACGTTAACTTTGTTGTATGTGAACCAGGACCATGTTACATGGATGCTCACTTGATATCATTTTTGAAGTGTTAGCTAAAAGTCTTCGTCATCGGAGGAGCTTATCATTTTGTTGTTTAACATGTTGTTTTAGCTTATTGTTCTATTAGTTTAGCATCTTGTTGTTAGAACTTACTTAGCTAGCTTGGATATGTATTGTCTTGAACTTAATTTCATCTTTTTGTGTAATTTTAAACCCAACGGATAAAATGAATGAATGAACGTGGAATTCAAGTTTGAGTCTAAATTTGAATTTGGTTGAGTTCCATTTGACTTGACTTTGAGTTCCATTTGGACTTGACTTTTGACTTGAGTTTTTTTTACTTGACTTTGACTTGAGTTCTGTTTGACTTGACTTGACTTTGAAGCATTCCATTATTTGATTTATGCCTGGGCATTTGACAATTTCCTCAAAGAAATCTATATTTTTTATATTATAATTTAAATCGAGACCTACCGGGGTCCATGCCTCTACATATAAAAATCGGTCGTTATTTTGAGACACGGCTAAGGGTCATACAAACAACTACACTTTATCTGAGTAGGACCCCAACAAGAGACAGTTAAAACTAGTCGTATAACTCGTATATATGACTTGTCCCGACGGTTTGAACTTATTTCCACTAGTTGGGACAAGAAACTAAACCTATAGTTCACCTAGTTCCGTCTGTATTCCCACGCCTCCAACTTATGAATAAGTCACGTACTTGGAACAATTCTTTTGGTTCGTATTCCAAACAGTAAAGGAACAACAAATCTGTTTGGTAGCAACTCTCTTCAACCAAGTGATGTGAGTTCGACTTAGGCACTTCTGTGTATCTCAATAAACTCTTTCGTCAGGTTCTTAGATCTATCTTATTCTCAACTCCCAAAGGTAATTGTTAAGATTTTGCAATCAATATACTTTTAATCACAAAGAATTGTATTGATGTCGATCTACACAACTAATCAATCCAATCTACCACAAGGATAAACCGATTATAGTTGGATCCTCTATACCGAAACAAGTATTGTGCACACCAAAGATTATGAACCCCAAATCAGAAATCTTCAATATCTTCTTTGTCTTTAAATTTTCTTAGATCTTCAATAAACGCCCGCACACAACAACTTTCAAATCTTCTTAATCTCTTGTGATCAATCACCGTAACTGAGTCTCGTTAATAATGGATTATCACAGACGTCTTAGATCTACAAACAAGTCTAAAGATCCCCGCGTCGAAACTTCGATCTAGTTTGAGTGAATCTTATATCAGAAGAGAAGATTCTCAAGCATAAACAAACTAGGTGCAATCAAAGTTCAACCACCGTTAGTCAATCAAATCAATCGAAAACACAAGATAAACCGCAATTATCTAGTTTCCCACCAACTGGTACTAATAGAGCTTCTCAATCCCAAAGAAGACTTTAACCTGAGCGGTCGTAAGAGATTTCGCCTAATTAGGTTACTCTCCTCTCCGAATAGGCGGCTTTACCAGTAACAACACAACCGAGAAAGTTTGCTATCATGAAGGATTAGTTTGCTAGAAATGCAAACTTCAAGTATTTATAGACAAGGAAGTTTGGACACCAAGGAATTTCCAAAACCGAAAATATTCTCAAGATATGCAATATATTCCAAATTCGGTTTCCATAATTCCTGGAAATGCTCTGTCCAAAATATTGGTCGAAAATCTCTTTGGAAAATCTTCAACTAGTAAATGCACATTACTAATTCTCGTTTTCCTAAAATAAAATTAAAAACCTTAAATAAAAGATTCTTAACTTATTCATGTTTCGATCCTGGGATTTTCTTCCTTTAGCTATTAAGGAATAAGTTTGAACAATTAAAGATAAGCGTTCTTGCACATATTCAAAGTATGTCGACATCCTTACTGTAAGTCCTCTTTCATACTTACAATCTTGAAACCGATTTACCACACTTCAAACAAGTTTAGAATTGGTTCATATGACTTTCAAGAACTATGTGATTGATCAAGAACACTCAATCACCAATCATGGGTTTAACGGTTCTACCAAAACAAGTTTCGGTTCTACCTCCATGTAAGTATTGTGCATAGTCACACTAGCTTCCCAAAAATTCGGTTGACTAGGTACTAGGATCGGTTCCCCACATATATATGGTATCTAGCTTGAATGTGTTGCACATGTCCATATGATCGGTTCCCCTTTGCCTAAAAACGTGTTGCACATTTCCATAGGATCGGTTCCCCTTTCTGCTAAAAACAGGATGCAACTCATACAAGGATCGATTCCCTTTGTGATAGGTTGCACCTCTTACTAGGATCGGTTCCCCCTTACAGTCGGTCATACCAATAACACAAAATTGATCATACCATCTCATGTGATTACTTAAGATCGGTTTCACTAATAAAAGTCATACCAATACATAAGTTAAGCCTTTGTGAATACTCTTACCAAGAACACAAACAAGTCATGAGCGGTTATACTAATCACATATATTGGTTGTTCACAAGATATGCAATGAATAACAATACCAATAACGCCTCGGCGATTTCCTTTCGATTCACAAAACAAGTTCATGAATTTACTTCCTTAAAACACATGAAAAACATTGTTTCCTAGGATGAAATCCTCACCTCATACCCATAAATAATCACAATAGCATTTAAACGATTATGTCGATGTATTATCTACAAAGTTTAATGGTTAAGCAATAAACCTCGTATTGTATTCCTTAATAATATGTATATATAGAGTGTTCATGCTTCGCAGTTTTGTTTTCAATATGCACGACTTGAAAGATACGTTCGGGAATGAAACTCTTCAAGTCAAATATCACTAACCTCAGGTAGAAGGATGATGTTGTCGTTATAGCTTCTTACTTATTCACTTCTTCAAGTCTTCGCAATACTTGTAATGTCTCATATCCTAATACTTTCAAGCTAACCTATACGAAGTTGACTATAGTACATAATCAAGCGACTCTTTAAATGAGTTTTGATTCACTAAAATATGAAAACCAAACTTGACATACCAGCGCTTGGTGGGTTTAACCGAGCTATGTTCTAACAGATCGCTTCAAGGAATCCGGAGAGTCATTCCTATCAAGCGGAAGAGACCTCAAGACCAGGAAGGAAAATAGACATCAGTTTTTGATATCTTTCAATAATTATATAAGGTCTATTATGAATAAAACTATCTTATTTATGAATAAAATTATTAGTTTATAATTTTTCTTGTGATAGTTTTTCGTTTACATAGCCTGTGCTTGAGTGCTTTATCTTATTGCTATGTATGTTTATGAGATGTTTGATTTCAGTTTTCTTAACCTTAATATTCGATCTCATATTGGGTGAACCCTTATGATTTGGGTGACTTTTTGGTTTAGCGGGATTAAGTTCTAGCCCATGTTGGTAGGCTTTATCAAAGGATCATATGGGGTTCCCATTGAAACTCATGTGTGAAAAAGTCACAATATGTTGAATCGTTTTGGTTTAGCATAAAAACATATGTGTTTCGGTTTTTCAACTTTTGTTATGCATTAGTTAAAACCGATTTTCAACCTTTCTTTGGTAAAGGTTGGTGTTGTTGTTGTTCTTTTGTCTTGCGAAAGGATGACAACATGATGATATTCTTCCCGAAAAGATATGAAGAAAAAGGAGAAGAGGATGCGGAATTTGAGGTAACGATTGTGTAGTTAATCGTTTTCCTGATTAAGAAAAGCCTGATTTTATTGCATATGTTTATTTCTTTTGCTTAACGAAATTTCGGTACAATTGATGTTTTATTCCATTATTTGTGTATGGATGTGTGTGTGATTCAATTGTTTCCATTTAAGAAAAACTATTGTTATCTTGCTTTATTGTTTGGTATCAATTGTTTAGGCTTACAAAATTTCGGTGCAATTGCGGTACTTTAATGTCTATGTTGTTTCAATTGATTCTGGTTGAGGTAAATAATTATGCAAGTTGATTTATTTGGTTTGTGTAAATTGTTTATGGCTTAACAAAAGGTTTTCAGGATGATTTTTTTAGTCCAATTCGATCCCGGATAAGAGAAACTAAGTTAATTCTGATCTTAGTTAGACTTATCAAAGTGGAGGTTTCGGTTATTCAAGTCTAATCGAATGCCTTAATAAGAAATGCTAGTTAACTAACCTAGCTAAAAGTGAAAGGTCTAAGTTATTATTTGAATAATTAGAACCTGATGAGAAAAATAGAGTTAATTCTGATCTTTATTTTGGTCTTATCGAACAAGCGATTGTATTTGTACAATTGGTTTAGCAAAGGAACTAAGGTGCTTAGTCGATTTTTGGTTTGCTAAACTATTAGGAAAATTGCTTGGGCAATTTTTCCTTGGTAACATATCGAAACAAAATTACTTTGTAGTTTCCGGTTTGATATTGGTTATCAAAAATGGTGTGTGGAACCTCGTGCTTAACTCTTATAGGTTGCAAGTCTTTTGAGATTTGTAAAATCCTTTCGGTTTGTCTTTTATTTTCTTGTGCCTTTGTCATTTTGTGAAAAAAGGGGAGAAATATATGGAGTAACTAAGGAAAGGACATTGGTGCTTAAATGTTATATCTAATTTAAAGAGTAAAGCATAAACTAAGGGGAGTAGCATATCATATTGATACTTGTAGTTATATGGACTACAATGGGAATAACAAAGACGTACGGATCGAAAATCTACCTATCTTAACTTTAGGGAGAGTATTAGCTTTGTTATTATCAAGTCAACAACGACATTTATGGATTGAATGTATACGAGTTATTGTGTCTTTGAATTTGGGAATCAAGCATATGTGTAATGAATTCTTGTAATTTGTTTATCCATATAATGTAAGAGTTTTGTCACTAAAATTGACAAAACGGTGTTAGAGCATAGCTCGGTTGAACCCACCAAGCGTTGGTATGTCAAGTTTTGTTGTCATATTTTAGTGAATCAAAACTCATTTAAAGAGTCGCTTGATTATGTACTAGAGTCAAACTTCGTATAGGTTAGCTTGAAAGTATTAGGATATGAGACATTACAAGTATTGCGAAGACTTGAAGAAGTGAAGAAGTAAGAAGCTACAACGACAACATCATCCTTCCACTTGAGGTTAGTGATATTTGACTTGAATTTTTTCATTCCCTAACGTATCTTTCAAGTCGTGCATATTGAAAACAAAACTGCGAAGCTGTGAATGATTATACTCTAGTTAGACATAGTATTAAGGAATTACAATACAAAGTATAACGTCTATCTTTTGAACTTCGTATATAAGACATCGACATAATCGTATGAATGCTATTGTAAGTATGTATGAGTATGGGTGAAGATTTCGTCCTAGGAAATAATGTTTTACATTAGTTTAAAGGAAGTACAATTCATAAACTTGTTTTGTGAATCGAAAGGGAAATCTCTAGGCTTATTGGTATTGTTATTCATTGCAAATCATTGGATTACCAATATGTGTGTTTAGTATAACCGCTCATAACTTGTTTATGTATCTTGGTAAAACTATTCACAAGGCCTGACTTTTGTATTGGTTTGACTTTTATTAGTGAAACAGAAATCTTAAGTAATCACACGAGATGGTATGATCGATTTGTTGTAATTGGTATGACCAACTCTAGACATTGTGGAACCGATCCTAATAAGAGGTGCAACCGATCACAAGCAAAGGGGAATCGATCCTTGTAAGAGGTGCAACAAGTCTTAGATATTGGTAACAGATCCTATGACTTGTGCAACAGATTACAAGTTAGATACCAAAAATATATGGTAACCGATCCTAGTACCTAGTCAACCAAATTTTGGAAAGCTAGCGTGACTGATCCTAGTACCCACATGGAGGTAGAACCAAAATTTGTTTTGGTAGAACCGTAAAACCCATGATTGGTGATTTGATAGGATAATCAATCACATAGTTCTTGGAAGTAGGATGACCAATTCTAAACTTGTTTGGAAGTGTGGCAAATCAGTTCCAAGATAATAAATATGTAAAAGGATTTACAAAGTAAAGATGTCGACATACTTTGAACATGTGCAGATAACGCTTATATTTTATTGTTCAAAGATATTTCTTAAGCTAAAGGAGAATCTGTGAAATAAATTGAGAATCTTTTAATTAAGTTTTTAGTTTTATATGCTTTTAATTTCCAAGCAATTAAAATGCATATGTTTAGAACATAAAAATTGGTAATGTGCATTTACTAATTGGATATTTTTTCCGAGATTTAGGTCAATATTTGGACAAAGCATTTCAGAATTATGGAAACCGAATTTGGAAATATATTGCATATATTGAGAATATTTTCGGTTTGGAAATTCCTTGGTGTCCAAACCTCTTGGACTATAAATATTGAAGTTTGCATTTCAAGCAAACTAATCCCGAATCCAACAAAACTACCTTGTTATGTTTATTCTTTGGTGGAGCCGTCTATATTCCGGAGAGGAAAGTACCCTAATTAGGCGAAATCTCTTACTTAATCGCTCGTTTTAAAGACTTTTTTTTCGTTAGGAAGCTCTACGATACCGTTGGTGGGAAACTAGATAATTGCGGTTTATAATTAGTTTTGATTGATTTGATTGAGTTGTTGTTGAACTTTGATTGCACCTTGTTTTTTTATGCTTGAGAATCTTCTCTTCGATATAATATTCACTCAAACTAGATCGAAGTTTGACTGGGATCTTTAGATTATTTGTAGATCTAAAGGCGTCTTGTGATAATCAATGTTAACGAGACTTAGATTACACGTGTGATTGATCACAAGAGATTCAAGTTGATTGTGTGCGGTGTTTATTGAAGATCTAAGAAGATTTGAAGGCGAAAGAACATTCTCGATTTGGGTTCATAATCTTTGGTGTGCAAGAAACTTGATCGGTAAGGATCCAACTATAATGTCGGTTTATCCTTGTGATAGATTTGATTGATTAGTTGAGTAGATCGGCATCAATATCAGAACGAAGCCTCAAGCTCGTCAACGTTTATTAGACTAGTCCAAGAGATGACTAAGCCGCTATTGACTCAATTAATTAGAGACAAACGTTAATTAATAGAAATTAATCTAAAAGCGATTTAGAAACAAAATTAGTATCCCTAGATAGATCTCGAAAAGTTAAAGCGAAATGGACTACTCGGACGTGTCATTCGGATACGGACGAAGAAGATTTCATCAAAATAGTCATTTTGCATCTAAATGCTTTGGCTGCCCTTATCTTTTACCCGGTGACTTGATCATTTTGGTCGACTTATCCCTTGATCGAGAGGATAAACTCTCATTCTCTTTTCTTCTTCTTCATCTTCGTTTTTCTTTTGTTCTTCTCGGCGATTCGAGAGTTTGTGAGAGATCGATTGATAGAAGTGTTTGATGAAATGATTAGATGATGGAGGTGTTATTGTGGTGGTGAATCGTGAAGGACGAGAGTTAGGGGATTGATATAGTTCTGCTCGATGTAATGATGAAACCGAGAAGTAGAACTAGGATTTACATTATTGTTTGGAATCCGATTCGAGAAAGGATTAAAAGAGTTAAGACGGAATTATAAGATGGGTTTGTTTGATTGAAGATTTTAATTGTTGAATTATCAATTGGAGATTGTTCGATGAAGAATCACTAAACCAGGTAATTTATGGTTTCGGTTTTGATTGATTTATTTATGAAATTGTTTTTATTTGATTGAATTATTACATGGGTTTGTTCTTAGTCGGAGGTGGTGATATTTGTATAGAGATTTAATTTTAGTTCTTTAGAAATTTAATCTGGGAATTACTGTTTGATGAATTGAAGTTGAAATTGCGGTTTCCCTGTTTGGTTTGAGTTAGACGAAAGAGTTAGATGTGTTAGAGAAGATGAATTTCAGATTGTAATGGAAATGTTATTTGGTTGTTGTGTATGTTGGTGTTGTCGGGAGATGGAGCCACATGTGATGAACATGAAGGAATGGGTTGAGTTCTGGTGATGTTTAACTGTTGAGATGACAATATTGAACTTAAAGCTGAACTCGAGAAGTGAGGATGTATAACGGATGCGAGGTATGAAGAAAGAAGTCAATGAATTGGAAATGAATTGCTGAGATCATAGAGCATAAATGTTACGTTGGTGTTTATTGTGTTGAAGCGATAAAACGTGATTGGATCTCGATGCTTTAACAAGTTAAATCAAGTGCTAATTCAGGTGGAGGTCTTGAAAATGTGTTGGTGATGAATGTGATAGTAGAACTATGTAGACCTGCAGTCTATTGAGAAGGATTTGTGATAATTGTTCTTGGCCGATCGATATGGAGTTTGATGTGTATGGTGGTGGTTCTGTAATTGTTTGTATGTTGGAAGTTGGAGGTGTCTGAGTTAAAGTTTAGATGAATGTTAGGCTTTTACTTGGAGATTGAATTCAGTGGTGATGCTGTGAGTGATTGATGATTACAGATGGAAATGAATTGACTACAGTACATGGGTTAGGTTGTGAACTGGTATTACGTCTATGAAGATTTTGGTTCTGAAGTTATTGTAACTGAGGTTGGTGGGTTTGTTATTGAGATTTCAGGGATTTGTAATTGATAGAATGAAGATTTAATTGTGTTAGGTGATTGAAGTAGAAACAAGTCATGGTTCAGTTACAACTATTGAAGTTTGGTTGAGCATGTGATAGAACTAAATAGATGCAATTACGAGTTGTAGTTGAAGTTTAGAATTATGAAGTTCAGCTGACTTGATTGTTTTAGTGTTGTAATGGGGGTTTTAGATGTTGTTTAGATTGAATTGAATTGTTAAAGGAGTAGAAGTTGTTTGGAGTTTTGACTTGTTGTGTTGCATCATTTTAGTCTTGGCAGGTTAGGTGTTGCACCTTGTTTGTGCATTAGTATTCTTTGCTTTGAGCAACGGCTCGGCTTTGTATGCAAAACTTTGGCATTTGAGCTTTTCAACTAATTCGAACTTGACTGACCTAGGTTGCCTTGACTCGGATATTTGAATGAGTTGAATCGTTTTGACTCACCGAGTTCCCTATCTTGACTTCGAGTTGACTTCAGATTGACCCGACTTGACTTTTGATTGGACTTTGACCTGGACTATACGTTGAGTGTTAGTTGACCCTTGGACTCTGTTGGACTGGACATTGTGCAATGGGCCGGACTAGTGGGTCGTGCCGGATTAAACCCATGGGCTTGGGCTTAGGGCCAGAAACCTTATTTTGTATCTTTGGACCACTTATGGTCCGAATTGACTCTTGGTTCCTTCTACAAAAGTGGTAGATCTTTGTAAGACTTATCTAATAGACTATAGAACCAACCTAATTGAATTAGTAAACTTTAAATATGCTAAAGATAGATAATGAAAAGGTATAGAACCATAAATGGGCTTAGAACCATTAGATAGTTCATTTAACTTATAACTAGAGAATTGTATGAGATTGTGTTATGAGCCTTGTATGAGCCTTTTGGCTAATCTTTAGAGTGTTTGTATGCTTAACAGTTAATCTGTGTTAACAATAATCGATTCAAAGGATGATCATGTAGACTTCAGATCTCGAGGTAGGAAAGGCTTGTCATCAAAAGAGGTGGGAATCGATAACGAACTCTCTTGTATTCATTATTATTTTACAAATCTATCTTTTGTGAAATCCATGCATATCTTTGTTACTATATGATAGTGTATGCATGTATTATACGTATGTAATACAAACTAGTTTTCTTTTACATTTTGGGATGGGCTTGGATCTTTAGAAAAACTAATATCGTGTTTTTGGAGTATTTACTTATTTTTCAAAAAGTGATTCTTTCCATTGACTAGAAAGTAGTCACAAACTTTACTTGTTGTTAGCATGTAAGGAAACCTTTTCCTTTTGATTGGTGTGAGATGTATGCCCCCAAATGTTATACCTAATTTAAGCAAACCTAGATAGTCCTCATTGGGTTGAATATTATATAGGTCTGGTTTTAATTTGGCCATTATATTTTCCCTATTTACGTGCGGGGCAACGCATGTCTCATACGTAGATGTTTATTTGTTTCTTTTAAATTACTTGCAAAAGCTATTATATTTTTGTTCCAGTATTTTAGGAAAAGAATGTTGGGAATGTTGTAGGTGGTTGTTGGTCTTGTTTTATGGAATGCGATGACATTCCATAAAATTTTAACTTTCAGTCAGATATAATGTTGCCATCATTTGTTTCTTTGAATACTTGATATGTAGAGGAGTCGCGTATAATAAGGTATTGGTAAGGTACAAATCTTATATGACTACGGGGCCGTCAAACCTCGGGCGCTTTAATGATCATTGAAGAATCCGCAAGAGTCACGCCTTACTACTCTGAAGGACTGCGTCGCTTAACTATCATTTCTGTTGTGAATTTCTGCCTCAAGATTGGTTGGTAGAACTTTATATTTCCGTACAACTTATTATCTTAATATGCTTTATTTGTTTTCCGTGTTCTATCGGTTTTCAATAAAACCTGCATTGTTTGTAAATCATTCTAGTGATTACTTGAAAGTTAGTTGTTATTTCTGCTGGGCACCCCTTATAGGAATGATGTGCTCACTCATTCCCACTTTCAGTTTCAGAGACATATCGTGAAGTTCTCGTGGTGTTGAAAGCTTCGAGGAGTTGGTTAGATTCAGCTATGTTTATTTTGTGTTTATATCTATTTGTAAACCAACTGTTTATTGAATATGTATCACTTGAGAGGAGTTCTTGTATTTATTGAGGAGAGAGGTTTAGGTGGGGGTTTAGAACTTCTTTCTTAATGTTTAATTAGATGTTTAATCTTTGTTTAGAACTTCTTTCTTAATGTTTAATTAGATGTTTTAGATCGTTAGTGCCTCTTTATGTAGTTAATCTCTTAGAATTATAAATTTATTAGTAGGAAAGATAATATCTATATAAATTTTATATAAGTATAATTTTATCAAAAACAAAGCGTGTGTAGTTCAACCTACTCCATTGGGAGGTGGGGGCGCTAAAAATACGATTCTTTGTGATTTAAAGTATTGATTGCATAGTCTTGACAATTACTTTGGTAGTTGTTGAAAAGATAGATCTAACGACCGAACAAAGGAGTTTATTGGGATAAACAAAAGAGCCTTTTGTCAAACTCTCATATCACTTGTTTGAAAAGAGTTGTTACCGAAGCATTTGTTGTTCCTTTACTGTTTGGAATACGAACCAAAGGAATTGTTCCAAGTGCGTGACTTACTGCAAGTTGGAGGCGCAGGGATATAAACGGAACTAGGTGAACTATAGTTTAGTTGCCTGGTCTCAACTATCCGAAGTTGGTTTAGATTTTGTATATCGGCTTAATCCAGAGAGTATTCAATTCTGTACAAGGTCCCGGGGTTTTTCTACATTTGCTTGTTTCCTCGTTAACAAAATCTTGCTGTGTCATTTACTTTTATTTTCCGCAATTATAATTGTTCTTATTATAATTTAAAATAAATTACACAAACGTTAATTCCTATTTTACTTGATAGCAATCCTTTTGTGTTTGGTTAAGTCCGAACCTTTTATCAAGTAAACATACTTCGTTGTTGTATTGTCTCGATCTTGTATCCATAGTCAATCACACAATTTATCTTGTTGTCGTATTGTCTCGATCTCGTATCCATAGACGATCACACGAAGTGTGAACCGAACTGATTAGTTGTATTGTCTTGACTCGGTCCATAGACAATCATTTTCAGAGAAAGGACTTGTAGGTGGAAAAGTTTTAGATTGAGGTATGTTTGGGTACCCTCGTCTTTTCACAAATAATGAATAAAACAATACATTTGATTAAAATTTGTAAAAATATACATAAATATGCTTAGAAAAACTCGTTATCAATTGTTTCCACTTGCTCAAATGAGGGATTTGAGGTTTTACTGTTGAATCTTATTATTATTATTATTATTTTATTTTTTTTGATAGTTAAGTGAATCTTATTGATGTATAAAACATTGGTTGACTAAAACTTTCTAGTATATAGTTAAGGGGAGAAGCTATGTGTGAACCGACGGAGCAGATGCCTAGGTTTTGTCAATTGACTATCAAAATCTGTTTATTATAATTCTACAAAAAATAAAATGAATAATATAGGTTTTTTTTTCTGTACTTGCTTATACGTACGCTGATGCTTTCTTATCCCCTTCTAATATGAATTCTGGATTTACCATATGTATGGTTTTGTAGATTTTGGATGCAATACTAAACTCTAGATAGAGCATTGTGAATTTAGTTGTGGAGTTAAGAAATATCCATTTTCTTATATGAACCGTGTTAACTATTGAAATTATCAATGATATGCTACTTTCATGAGAAAAATAATCATCGACAAAAACTATTCTCCAGGCTAGTTAAGAACAAAGAGGACAATTTTGTCAATACGACTCAACATAAGAATTATATCTTCTCTAGTCATGTACGGACATAAAGATTAAAGTTCTCGATTTATTCATTGCATGTTACGGTTTAGGGAGAAAAGGTGACAATTAGAGAACATCTTACGGAGGCCTTGCAATATATTCACAAAGTCTAATCGTGAGGAGATCATTATTGCAATTCTCAAAATGATTTGAGATATTCGTTCTAATCACCAGAAATATGATAGCAAAGAACAAATCTCAAAAAATAAGCTACCACTAGGATTGAATATAAAAAAGAACAAAAATGTCTCATAGACAGATAGTGAATTCAAAAAAACATTGTTTAATTTTTAATTTTAAGAATCCGTCGACAAATATGAAGAATTGTCTTTATTCCCCATCTAAAACGACACAACTGTATACCAAATTGTAACACCCCGAGTTCCGGATCAGGATCAAACCCGTATGGAGATCCGAACTCAAAGTGTTACAGTCTAACGAAACTTATGCATATATTTATTCTTCATAACTTACTTTTATACCAAACATAATTGAAAATTTTATACATGAATTGAAGCATGTGAATACATTAAACATCATTCAAAACATTTTCAACTAAGCACTCTTTTAATTCAATTTACACTTCAAACAATACAAGAAAACAATGCAATTAATCACTAATTAAGCTACTCATTTCTAGCTTCCACTTCCAACTTCCACAAATCTGCAAGGAATGTCAATTGGGGTGAGATGACAACTCAATAGAATGCATTCCCTTTCTCAAAATACATAAAAACATGCCAACAAATCAAAGAGAATATTTACAACCAGAGTATATGGTGATACTTCAAGGATTTAAATATATGTATGTTCATCAACTAAACTCACAATCTATCAAATCCTCTTAAATGCACGAGTATCCTCGGTTCGTGCCCCGCATATCCGTGTATCCTCGGACGACGGATCGCCAACTCCACTTGCACGAGTATCCTTGGGTCGTGTCCCACCTATCTGTGTATCCTCCAAATACACGGCACCGCCAATCAAACAAATATATGCATTCATTTATAAATTCACACTACCGTAGCACGATTATCCTTGGGTTGTGCCCCAACTATCCGTGTATCCTCGGTACGGGCACCGCCATTCAAACAAGTATATCCATTCATTTATAAATCTACACTACATTTGCACGAGTATCCTTGGGTCGTGCCCTACCTATCCGTATATCCTGCATTGCACATACATCCGAACTAACATATCCATCCAATTATTTTTAAATAATTTTATCATACAATAACCATCTTTATATTCCAAACCATTTCATCAACAAGTTATAAGTTCACAATCCAACTGGCGTTGTAATTCTTTTAAGCATTTCAACAAACACACTAACTTCGGAATTTTATTTTATAAGGTTCACAATGATAACTTGATCCGATCATCTTAAAACTTTCGATGAACATTCCTAACACAATCATGTATATCATAACCAATTTTCATATCAAACTAACAGCTCAATCAAAAGATATTGATTTTACAAACGCATCACAAAATCTAGACAGATAACATTATTTTACCAAACTATTCACCATAAATTCATATTAGTCTCAAATTAAGCAAATCCAAAGCATAATGAAAGATAAGACATTTATATACAACTTTTATGAAGACCTCAAATCATTTTAACATACTTAAGACTGCCTCAGAACATCAAAACCACAGCAACATGACAGAATTTCAGAAATCATAATCTAAATTACAAGGAACATTCAATGATGAATTTGCGTAGGAAAATTCTCAAATTTTAACAAGAGATACCTAATCATGTTATCTATCAACAGGAGAAGTCTGATCATCAATAAGAAATACATATTTATTCAATTAAATTGCAGAAACCTAACAATACAAAGGCATACGAAATAAACACCAAAAGAGAAAGGGTTTCACATTCTACCTTAATTTCATTGATCCTTTCTTGATTTTCTCAGAAGTCTTCTTATCTAAAATATAGCTCCATCTCCTTCTCATTCTCTCTATCCTTTGGATTTCTAACATCTAAAGTTATTTCTATATATATTAATACACATAAATATATTTATTGTTTTTCTTACTATTTTATTTGTCTTTTCATTTGCTCTAAATATATTTGTTTATTAAAATAAATTAGGTGACTTTATTTCCACCCAAACTTGTAGCCTTTTTAGTTCAAACAACCTAGCTAGGCTAAGGCAAAGGAAACGACCTAAACCACACATGGTTAGCTAATTTGGGTATAACTGGAAACAGAAACCGTAACTAAAAATACGGGTATTACAAATCTCTCATATATATCATGATGAGAACAATTAATGAGAAGATGTCCTTTACTGAACTAAACTTATCCGGTTTAATCATATGTTAAACAAACAACACAATTAATGAGGGATACAAGTTTACATGTGAGGGTATCGGAATTTATATAAGACAAATTGATAAACATTTTGTCTTATATGATTATTATATTATGCATCCTCTCTATTAATCTGATAGCCCCATTAGAATACATGTGAAAAAAAAGTCATCCCATTTCTAAAGGAAAACAATAGGAAATAAAGAGACCAGGGTCAATACCGCATATGGAAAAGAGTAGAATGCAATTAGACATACGGAGGTCATGGAGAATCAAAGTTGTGGTCACATCTAAGTGGCATAAATATTATGGATTCTAATGAGAATACCAATTTACCAAGGAAGTACAAAATCCATATAAAACAAACTCGAAAATGCTTTGTCTTATGAATTTTGGTACCCTCCCTAAGAAACTAGTAATCTTATTAACAATCTTGATGAAAATGACTTTGACCTTAAATTTATTATCGAACATAATGGGAATCGGGCATCAGGAAAAATTATTTTTCAAACTTTGACTAACATGTTTAGACATACACATACGGTCCCGATAAGAATTATGCTATATTTTTGTTGCTCACTCGATGAACATTCTATTTTTACTTTGATACGAGATAAAGCCAAAATCTCTTTCCTTTTTTCGAAAATGAATAGAGTTCTAAATAGATAACCGGATTATGTAAGAAAGAGTACACGAAATTTAGTACCGCTGATGAAAATAGAAGTCTTGCTATTGACGATGTGAAACTTATGTGGATCACATCCTTGTTGAAAGAACTTTGTATCGGGGTATATATATAAAAACATAGTTTTATACCAAAGTTAGAGATAGTGTGGTGGCATTATTTGGGGCTCCTATTGTAGACTTGGATTCGAATCCCACCCAATACATTTTTACTTGGTATATATATTATTTTAGCTATATTATAATTACTTATTCTCTAATTAACTAAATATATTTTGAGCGGTGAGAGGATTATATTTGTGAAACTTATTTTTTTTGATTTTTTTAACTTAAGATTTTCATAACATATTTAAAGTAATTACTTATTCTCAATTAATTTTATTAATTAACTAAATATATTTTGACCGTTTTCTTTATATCTTTATGGTCGAGAGGATTATATTTGTTCATTATCCCAGCATTTTTACTCTTGGTATAATTTATTCTCATTATTAAAAGCGGGTCGAAACTTATTTGATTGAATTTTTTTAAGTTATAAAAAGACCGGTTTTCTTTGGAGAAGATTAGATGCATTACAAAATATTTTTCATCAATTTAGTTACGAAGCACATATCAAATTGCTTAATAAGCACATATGAAAAGATTCTATAAAATTACTTAGTTTTGTTGGTTTTTAACTTAAGATTTTCATAATGTATTTAAAGTAATTACTTATTTAAGTGATTATATTTTGACTTTTTCTTTGTAATTTTCTTAATAATAATTAATTAACTGGTGAGAGGATTTTATGTGTGCATTTAAGCCGAATTTATTCTCATTAAAACGTATTGATTGTTTTTAAGTTAGTTGTAAAAAGACCGATTATTTTCATCAATTTTACACCTTTTAGTTCCATTGTTGCTAGAACCCTTAAGCTGAAGTTGAGTTCTGAGCGAAAGATTAGTTGTTGGTTCGATTTCTCATAGTGCAGAGAAATCGAACAAGGGAGTTATTAGTTGTTTAATCTCATAAGGTTTTCGACAAGAATTAACTTTAGCACAATCAAGAGGCAGAAGTCACAAACACCTTAAACGGAAGCGACCTAGTCCGCAACTCAGCTGTTTGAGATTTGATTTTTGTATATTGTTTCCAAAATTTTGTGCTCCACCTATTTTATGGTGTGATAATCTTACCCCACTTACCTTACTATCAACCCTGTGTTTAATGCCTAACCAAGAATATTGATCTTGATTATTATTTTATTAAACAAAGAATAGACAAAACATTCCTCATCTTTGATTCCCTACGCCCCCTTAGGAAATTATCTTCATTTATCATAATCAATCGGGAATTGAAGCTCCATGTATACACATACTTGGTGTTTAAAAAAGTGTAATCATCCTTTACTTATTTATCGTCTTCAATGTACTATCTGAACGTCTGTGTGACAGGGTTTATTACTCTAGTTCTTTTACTACCTCTCAGTCTCTTCCGTCGTCTCAAAAACCACCACCATAAGTCATGGATTCTAATGTGATGATCATCAACAATCATAAGAAGAAGACATTTACAGAATAATTTCTCCTCTCAAATATAAGTACTAGTATATGTTAAAATTATTAAAATAAATTCATAATTCTTTAAAATATTAATCCTCTTCATTTCATTTTTCATTAAAATATTAAAATACGTATAAACAAGGATGAAGATCACATTAACGAAATTTCTTCCCAACAATATTAACTAGACAAGTTCAAACTAATAAGAAACACGTTCATAGCTTGTTCTTTAGATTGATGAACTGATGATCATCTTGTTGTCAATGATCATCAACAAAGGAAGAAACGAAGAGGTAGTAAAGAATAAGAGTAATAAACCCTAACACGACGTTAAATAGTAGGTTGAACATACAACAAAGTAAAAACCTTATTACACTTTGTTTACATCACTAGTATTCATAGACGTGCAACACCTATCCTCAGCATTGGTGATAGTTAGGGAACAAACATATATATAAATTGAAGTCTACCTCTGTAAAGTTAAGCCACTATTTTACCAAGACCGCTTTTCATGGTTCCACTGCGTACAAAATCAAGACTGGTAAAGTCTACTAGGGAGGGTACCAAAATCCATATAAGACAAATTGAAAAATCATTTGTTTTATATAAATTTTGGTACCCTTTATTTATAAAAATATAAATAAATAAAATTTATTTAAATTAAATAAATTATTCAATTTCTCTTCATCTCTGTCTGAAAAGCATGTCGGCTTTAGTGATGCAAATTATCTGCCTGAAAAGCACGACAACTTTAGTGATGAAGAGAAATTGAATAATTTATTTAATTTAAATAAATTTTATTTATTTATATTGTGCCCGAACTGATACCCAAAATAAAATTGAGCGTAAACGCAATATGTGTAGGCTATAGTAAAATAAAATTTTGTTACATCTAAGTTCCATAAAAATGACCATGGCCTTAAATGAATTATATTAATTAGGACACAAATGCATCATAATCAGATATTCTGGGGATTGTTCGACAAACTTTGACTCCACCAACTTAGACGTACACATAAACTCCCCAATGAATTGGTAGTACTTTTATTATGGCTAACTCAATATCCTGTTTTGATTCTGATCTAAGATGAGACCTAAAGAAATTTTGTTTTTTCCATTTTGAATGATATAAATCGAAGGTTTTATGAAATTGTAAAATTTTATAATAGGGACTTTTGGTAAGAAACTCCAAGCCATTTGGGTTGCACATGTGTTAAGTTTCGAAGATTTTTTTTTTAAACATATGAGAATAATAAGAATCAGACTAATCAAACTTACATGAGTCGGATCAAACCGACACAAAATATGATTTGTCAAATTTTTTTAATTATGAATTGGCTTTGGATATATGTGTAACAAGACCTGTATACATGATTTTGCACTCATAAATGGGAATTACGGATGTTACATCACAAGCCCTATTTACATGATGGTACATTTAGCCACTCATAATTGTTAAAATTTTGCACTCATAAATGAGAATTACGGATGTTGTTAACATGTATACCAGTATATAGGTTAAGATTAAATACAAAGATTTATTGTTTCTTTATTATACCTTAACTTATATACGGGTATACAAATTAAAAACACTCATAACTGATTATTTAGTTAAAATCCTATGAGAAATCTATAAAACACAATCGGTCGTTACATTAATTCTCCTATACGAGGTCACAAGCTCAATTTCTCACGTTTATCGTTTCAAAAAAAAAAAAAAAAATTCACCGACAACTAGTCATCCAACATAATTGTTGAATCACTAACTCGTAAATTTTTAAAAACGATTAACACAAGGATTTGAACGGGTGATCTCACATACAAGATCTTGGCATAATTTTTACCTAACCCATAGTCAGAACACAAAAAGGAAATAGAAAAAAAAAAAATTGGGCCACAAACTAATGACAAAAAAGAAAAAATTAAATGGGCCACAAAATTGTAAAATCAGAGATTTGAATCATGTGATCATTAAATCCATTCAACAGATTCCATCTCCATGAGATTTTTTTTCGTGTCAAAAGTGCAATAAATAAAAGTTTCAGGGGTACTTACAGAAAATGATGAAACCCAGCCTCGTATCCTTTTATCTTCCTCCTCCATTGAAATCATCATCCTCATCTCAAACTCTGCTAAAATACGCCACCGTCATGCCAGGAGGCGAACTCCTTTATCCTTCACCGCAACACCAGCCTGCAACACCACCGCAGCAACCACATCCTACAATAATAACAACAGCAACATCAGAATTACTAGAAGATGAAACATGAGATTGGTCTCAAATCAAAGCGGAAGCACGGCGTGATGCAGAATCAGAACCTTCCTTGGCATCATAGAGATCATTGTCGTTCCATTTAGGTAACAAACTCTGTTCTTCAACCTTGTTATCAACGCTTCTGTATGATTTGTTCTTGAACTCGTTTTCGACCGATTCCGATTTACATTCTGCAACTGTGGCCGATTTAAGAGCTGTCCGAGCTCGTGACCCGGCTTGTGTGTCTTACTCCCATTGTTTGTTGAACTATAAAGGTTTCTTACCATGCCAAGAACATAGAATTGCACACAAATTATGGATTGAATCTCGTCGGCCTTTAGCCTTAGCATTACACTCTAGGATTGTGCATGTTTTTGTTGTGATTGGCAATAATGTGTGTTCATGCTGCTGGGGTTCTGGTAGGGGAAACTGCAGTGATTGGTAATAATGTGTCGATTTTGCATCATGTAACATTAGGGGGAAATCGGGTGGCGATAGGCATAGGAAGATTTGTGATGGGGTGTTGATTGGGGCTGGAGAAACCATACTGGGTAGTTCTACAAGATTAGTTGGTGGGAAAGAAAAACCTTCTAGGCATGAAGATGTTCTTGGAGAGTCTATGGATCATACTTCTTTTATATCTGAATGGTCTGATTACACTATATAAACAATGTCTTAAAGCAAACAAATTTGTTGTCATGTTTTTTTAATTTTCTTTCAATAAATTTTTATGTCATTTTTTTTTGTGTGTGTGTTTTCTTATGGATTTTGTTTTGGAAATTAGCATTGTCAGATACAGCAAATTGGTTGGTTTTTAGTGCTTGTTTGTATAGAAATTTGGGAAATTTTGGATTTGGAACTTGAAATGGGGTGTGGAGATTAGTGTTCTGTTGTTGTGTTGTTGGGCAGATAAGAATTCAAGATGTTATACTGATTTGTGTTTACAAGGTGCTGTCTTTAGAGTTTTTCCGTGAACTGTTTATATAGGCTGATACTCGTATTTGAAGTAGTGGAGGTTAGACATTATTCAAATCCAACAGTGTTTTAATGAGATAAAATGAGATATCAAGGAACTGAAGATTGAGATTAAGGCCGTAACTTTGGTGATGATTAATTGATTAATGTGTTTAAGTTTTTCAGAGGTAAAATTATTGTATTTAGCTTGTCAGAGGTAATGGTTTTCACCTTTTATCGATAAGGGTAATTCCCATTTCTGAGTTTGACTAGTATTTTGATTTGAAGTGTTTGTTGGTTCTGGAAATTTGGAACATGATATGGGTAACTGGGATTTGTTGTTTCCTTCGAACACAAAAAGTAGGATAAAGTAGGATTTGTTGGTAAGTGGGTGTGGGTCGTTTGGAATTTTCTTAGCTGGATTCAGAGTTTTTGCTGTAGTTGTTGAGAAGATAAGGGAAATGAGGATTTTTTTTTTACTGCATTACTGTGCTACAAGGATTTATAACTGTAGAACATTTTATGAGTAAGGTTTGTTGACATGAAAAGATTGAGCAGTAAAATATGGTGAGATGTATGATAAATTAAACATTTTTAAGTACTTAGATGATAGCATACAAATATTTTTGTATTTAGGAGCACGTCTTTCCGTTAAATTAAACTAGATATGAATCCAGGGCCGGTCCTGGTGGGGAAGCAGGGAAAGCCCCACTTTGGGGCAACAGGCCTAGAGGGGCAACAAAATAGGAGTTCCTTCTTTTTTTAGTTGGGACGAATCGACTGGAGAAGCAATTTTCTCACCAATTGAACATTGATTTCTAATTGTTGCTAGGATTTCTCTTTTGAGATTTGATCTCTCTATCTCTCAGGATAAGAAAATAGACTTAGGTTGGTATTGCTATGTTGCTAAGAGTTCTGTTTTGAATATCTCTGACGATAATTATAGGGTTTTAGTTTATTTTTGGGTTTACATATTTTTAGTTTTAGAATGCGATATAGATTCAGATACAATTTAATTGCGTTTGATTTAATGCATGTAAATCTATTCCATCCTATTTTCAATCTTCGGGGATTTTAGTCAGAATTATACGATTAACTTCCAACTTCAAGATTTAACTTTCAAACTTGGGCTTCCTGCGCTAGAAACGCACAAAATACCATATGCGGCATGTACTTTTAAGACTATAAAACCCATATGAGAATTACAAACCACTCATATGCGTTTTGGCCTTCTTTGTTTGCCTTCCTATCTATGTGCATATCCATACACTATACATGTACTTGTTCCCATTTTTTGATTACAACATTCATAGTATGTTGCCTTGGATATGAAATTCAAGCAGCTTATAAACAACCTTATGCAACTAAGCTTTTGGTCATAGTTCTTTTAAGATAAGTGGGCAACATTTTTTGGTTCTGCTTTGGGGCAAAAAAGTTTCAGGAACGGCCCTGATATGAAAGGCTAATGAGTTATGTGATGTGTGTGAATGAACTGAGAGTTTTAAGTGATTAACCCTGCTACTTGAGGAATACAATGATTCTCATAGCATTAACAAGACATTAAAATACTGGGGGAGAACTTTTGAATCTCGTACGACTAGTACGATTTCTATAGATTAGTGTTGTTTTTTCTGAATTTGCAGCTATGATCTATTCTAGAAAGTAAGTTTTATTGTTTATGCAGGTTGCTAGGAAATACAATGAAAGCATGGATGAAATCCATACAGTAATATCTGCATTCCTAGCTGCAACAGAGTTGGACGCACATATATACACTCGTTTTGCTCTTCATACTGTCCCTTCAGCTTACAAGAATCTAAGGGAAAGAAGTGCCAACCAACCAAGACTGTCTCAGTCGTCAAAGTGTGAAGGAGAATCTATCTTTGGGGTCTTCATTCATCCAAAACCAATGGGCTCTGCAGCAGCTTAAGAGAAAAGGTCATCATTTATGGAGAACACAAAAGAGGCTTGCCAGAAAAATCCTTTTCAGTTCTGCGAGCTTGGATGTTTCAGAACTTCCTTCATCCGTAAGTTCCTTGATTCCTTCACAATAGGTGATAGCAAATATTCTTTGATCTTGCTCAGTTGTATGAGGTCGATTTCAGGTACCCTAATGAGGCGGAAAAGCATTTGCTCTCTGTAAGAAGTAGACTGACAAGGAGCCAGGTACTTAAAACTCAAAGAACAAAACTTTAGCAAAAATCTTACAATCATTTCAAAAAAAAAGTATATCTTCATGAAGGTTTTACTCATTCTTTTTACCTTCAGACCTTGGTTCTGGTTGTTTGATCAGGTCTCTAATTGGTTCATAAATGCAGGTGTTTGACTCTGGAGGCCAATGGTAGAAGCAACGCATGGAAAGATTCATAGCTGAAAGATATGTTCTATTGAAGATGAAATTACTAGCGACGATCAAAGAGTAACACAAGTCATTGATGATTCAAGTTCAGCATAACTGAAGCAAATGGGTGTACGACCCAAACGGGTATAATGCACGCACACGTATTCCAGCAGACCTTTGTCTCACCGTTGTCTGATGACCCTTTTGGCGTTATATTGTATACTAACACAACCTAAATGCACATCTGTTGTTGGAAGAGCTTGTACATTGTGACATTATAGTCGTTGGAAGAGCTTGTACATTGAGCCAAGTATTTCACCGTAATTTCAAAATTTTGATGACGGTAGAGGGCTCTAGAATACTTGCACCATGTTTGTTAGCATCGGCCCCGGGGATATGTGAATCGGCACGAGTCACATGCTAAACCGTTTGATTTTTAGTTTTGTCAGATATGACTCGCTACCTGATAAGAACCTGATCTCCGACTCGGACTCCTTTGAGTCGGGAAACAAAATTCTCCTTATGCGACCAAGCCACGCATCTGACTCGGAAATGAGTAAGATCTAGACGAGTTAGATCGGGAAAAAAAGAATCCCCAATGTTAGTTAGACCTTGTATGTCGTTTGACTAAAATCTTTCTAGTACACTTCAGGGGTGGAGCCGTGGAGGAAGGTATTGGTAAGTGGAGGCATCTATGTCAGATGGCATATTCTTAAAAAAAGTGAATATATATTTATTTTTTTGTCTTCTTGACTCACTGCTTCTTCCCATACGGTGCGATTTTTTTATTGTCTTTCCTACCGTTAATCCCTGACTTTGCCATTGGTATAACTTGTAGACTCAACTACTCAAACAAGTATATATATTCATAGTTTAATTTGACAGTTAAATGACCAAATCCGATGGCGGAGGCAAGGATTGAAGGTAAGAGCAGACAAATAAAATCTCACAATGGGACAAACAAAAAATAAAAAAAGTAAAATTTGAATAAAAAATATATAAAAATCGCATAAATAAGTTTAAAGAACTCGTTGATAAGTAAAAACAATTGTATCCACTTGCCCATACATGAATCCACCCTACCTAAATTCAAAACTGTCGAAATTTAAGTTTATAGATATAGATTCATCCTCAAATACGAAGCTCATGTTCATATTAGTCGGGCCGAGCAAGTGGAGGACATACAAACTTGCACTTGCTTCCCAAAACCTATTTACGTATATTTTCAGAAAACTTGCCCTTGTTTGTCTTTTTATTTAATCCACTCATAGTAAGTCGTTTTTTTCCTCTGCCGATAATCCTAGTTTTGCTACCGGTACAGTTTACAATTTGTAGACATAACCAAACTCTAGCTAAAGCACTGTGAATTAAGTTGTGATAATTAATCCAATGGTGGAACCATGACTGAAAATAAGAGAGAACTTAAAAACATGTCATAAGCAAATAATAAATAAAAAATTTAAATTTAATATGAATTTTATGAAAATATACATAAATTAGTTTGGAGATCGAAGCCAATAACAAATAGGAACAATTGTATGCATTTGTTCATTGATGTCGACAACATTAGAGGCGCCCCAAAATTGCCTCTTTCAATTGTCTAGTCTGCGGTATTTAATTTTGCTAATAACGTTTTAAACTGATTTTGATGGTCTTCAACACTTCCAGTTTGTCACAACTTACTAAGTTCTACGAGGAAATATAAATAATTAATTGGAACAATCATGTTTTTTTCTTTCTTTCTTTCTTCTGGATTTGACTCATTTAGATTGGATAACTGAAGTCAACTAGATCAAAAATATGCAAGTTGTGTCTTGTTCCCATGAATCGAAGGATATTTTATTCCTTGACTCAAACTAAAAATAAATTGTCCGACATCCGATTGTGCAAGTCGGGGCGAGCGCATTCAGGCGCCGAGGTGATAGAAAACAAACATGGTGGTACACATAAACTCCTCCAATAAGCATGATATTATTATTTTTTCTGTTGCATCCATTTTGATTGCTATCAGAGATAAAAAAAAGGTTTTTTCTTTTCCAAAATGAATGGAAATAGTGCTCAGAATCCAATATCAAAGATGATAATGGGGTCTTCCTAATGGAAGTACGAAACTTATATAGGCTGAATTCTTGTTAAGGGAACTTCGTTCTCTTGTTTTGTACTCCACATGTTTTATAGTGTGAAGGTACCACTTACTTCTCAGTGGACCTTGTTTGTATGTCCGGACCAAAACATTCCACATCTTTGGATTCTACATCCCTAGCAAATTGGTACCTTTAACTAAGCAATGTTGAAATTATATGCTTCATGTTTATAAATATTGGTATGCTGTATGCAAAACAAAGTGTAACAATGTTTACTTCTTTATTATTTGCTCAACTTACCGTTTGAAAGTATGTGTTTTAGGGTTTATTACTCTCATTATTTTATTGTATCTCAGTCTCTTCTGCCGTCTCAAAACCACCACCACAGATCATGGCTTATGATGTTGATGATCATCATAAACAACAACAAGAAGATACTAGCATAATGATTTCTCCTCTCAATTATAAGTTAATATTCCTTTACAAATAAGAGAAGAAATCATTCCGCGAGTATCATCTAGTTGTGGATCATAATAATAAACATCACAAGCCATGATTTGTTGTGGTGGTTTTCGAGACAAAGGAATAGGCGGAGAGGTAGTAAGAGAATGAGAGTAATAAACCCTAACACAAACATCTAAATAGTACGTTAAACATACAACAAAGAAGTAAAAACATTATTACACTTTGTTTACATCACTAGTGTGTATAAATTTAGAGCACCTATTTTCAACATTGGTAACTGTTAGGGAACAAACATACAAACAAATATATATATCCAAGTCTTTCTCTGTAAGGTTGAACCACTGTTTTACCAAGATAATAAAACAAATTCTTGATAAGACTTTGTTCTACCAAGATAATAAATGGATTTAGCTTGGTATCTCGCCTTGAGAAAAAAACAAAAGAGAACACTTGAATTTATATGTGTGCTTCATCGGCGGTGCCTCAACTTTACGTAACTAGGAAATCCTGGATACATAATAAATCCATCTGGACCGGATTCTCTACCGGGTAGTGCAAGAAATTCTTTTGAGTTTATCTATTTTTTTTAAAAAGTGTACCAATTGTATAACACTATGTGAATGACAATAATTAATTCTTATGCGTATCATAGGAGGTGACAAAAATTTTAATGTCAAGTCCAATAACTAATTCTCTTAAAAAGCTCTTCGGCTTCCCAAAGCAAAGCAAAGGGAAATGATGAAATTGTTTTTTATGGATCACACCTTGTTCAAAATCAACACTGTTAATAGATATGAATCCGACGGAGAAGATACCAAAATTCATATAAGAAAAAAACTAAAAAATATTTTGTTTTATATGAATTTTAGTACCCTCCCAATAAATTAGTGTTATATTAATAATCATGTTACATAATGAAATTACGTGCAAACTAAACATATGTAGGTCGTCACAAAGCATTAAAATTTTGGTCACTTATTGTTGAAAACTATCTGGGCCTTAGACCTATTATATATTGACAAATGCTATCCTTGCAGTTTTGCGGGAAGTTATATCCCCAGTTCGCTAACCTTTCTGGATTAAATGATCGAATCAGCGGTTGGTTTTAGGTGTTCGGAAAGGTCCCATCATTTACCCTACAAGGGTTTAAAAAGTGTTGGATCTGGATTTTTAGCGTGATCAAGCGGCAATGTTCGCTTAAACGAGAATATTCAAACAATACGGTGCGGGACAGCACTCTGCCCTTATATATATTTAGACAACAATGGCATCGCAATAGATATTCCACGGATTTGTTTTTCCAACTTTGACTCCACAAATCTAGACGTACACATAATCTCTCCCAATGTGTTAATTGTATTTTTTCTGTTGTCGTTATATTGACATCTTATTTTGACTATGACAGGGGCCAAAAAGAATTTTCTTCTCTTTTTAAATGAAATACAGATGGTTTTAATAAATTATTAAATTTTACGAGAGAAACTTCATATAAGAGATTTTGGGACATTTAAACATATATGCATAACAAGAACCGAACTAATGCAACTTCCATAAGTCGAATCAAACTATCCAAAAAATAGGATCAACCAAATTTTTCTATTACGAGATTGGGTTCAGGTATATCTATCACAAGCCTAAACTAATACGATTTACATAAACCGAATCAAACTGGCAAAAAACATAGGATCACTCGAATTTTCCAATTACGAGATTGGGTTCAGGTATACGCAAGTATTTGAAAACAATCAGCACGGAGATTTAATTTTGTGACCTCACACCTAACAGTTAATTGTGATTTATTACTCAGTAATCCGAACACAAATCTTAAAAAAAAAAAAAAAAAAAAAATCTAAATAATTGGGCCACAAATTTAAAAAATAAAGAAGAAATTGGGCTTGGACAATCGTCGATGTGATCATTAAATCCATTCACAAGATTCCTCCTCCCCATGATTTTTCGTGTCATAAATGCAATAAGTAAGAAAATTCAAGGGTACTTACAGGAAATTGAAGAACCTCATATCCTTTCATCTTCCTCCTCCATTGAAATCATCATCTTCCTCAACCCAGACAACTCTGCTAACATACGCCACCACCATGCCAGGCGGTGAACTCCTTTATCCTTCACCGCAACACCAGCCTGCAACACCACCGCAGCAACCACATCCTACAATCATACCAATAGCAACATCAGAATTACTAGAAGATGAAACATGGGTTTGGTCTCAAATCAAAGCAGAAGCACGGCGTGATGCAGAATCAGAACCTGCCTTGGCATCTTACCTGTACTCAACCATCCTCTCACACTCTTCTCTTGAAAGATCTTTATCATTCCATTTAGGTAACAAACTCTGTTCTTCAACCTTGTTATCAACGCTTCTGTATGATTTGTTTCTCAACTCGTTCTCCACCGATTCCGATTTACGTTCTGCAACTGTGGCCGATTTAAGAGCAGTCCGAGCCCGTGACCCTGCTTGTGTATCTTACTCCCATTGTTTATTGAATTACAAGGGTTTTTAGCTTGTCAGGCACATAGGGTTGCACACAAATTATGGATTGAATCTCGTCGGCCATTAGCCTTAGCATTACACTCTAGGATTGCGGATGTTTTCGCCGTGGATATACATCCCGCGGCGAAGATTGGGAAAGGGATATTGTTTGATCATGCTACTGGGGTTGTGGTAGGGGAAACTGCAGTGATTGGTAACAATGTGTCGATTTTGCATCATGTAACGTTAGGTGGGACGGGGAAATCGGGTGGCGATAGGCACCCGAAGATTAGTGATGGGGTGTTGATTGGTGCAGGAGCAACAATTTTAGGAAATATTAAGATTGGTGAAGGGGCTAAGATTGGTGCGGGGTCTGTTGTGTTAATTGATGTGCCTCCAAGAACAACTGCTGTTGGTAATCCTGCTAGATTAGTTGGTGGGAAAGAAAAACCTTCTAGGCATGAAGAAGAGTCTATGGATCATACTTCTTTTATATCTGAATGGTCTGATTATATCATATAAACAAATAAATTTGCTGTCAGTTTTCTTTTCAATAAAGTTTAAAGTATTTGATAGAGTTTTCTGATTTGGTTGTTGTGAGTGAGAGCTTTGTCTTCTGTTTTGGGAATTAGCATTCTCACTTGTCAGATATTGCAAATTGCTGAGTATTTTAGAATAAATCTTCTGTATTAGATGGTTTTTAGTGCTTGTTTGTATTGAAATTTGGGAAATTTAAGATTTGGAACTTGAATTGTGGAGTGGGGGATTGACTGTTAAAGTGGATTTTAGTGATACACTGTTGCATCTGAGCATCTTTGTGACAGAGGAGATTAGTGTTCTGTTGTTGTTGTTGAGCAGATAAAGATTTTTGATGTTATACTGTCCTGTGTTACAAGTTGTAGAGGCTGATCAACTGAATACTGTGCTGGTGAGGTAAACTGAGTCTTTAGGAATTAGAGATTGAGTTTTGGTGAAAATTCATTGAATTTAGTTGTCAGAGGTAAAAATTATTGAATTTATTTTGTCAGAGGTAAAAAGTTCTTCAGTACTTTATTGAAAGGGTTTGATACATTGATTCTCATTTCTGAATTTGACTAGTATTTTGGTTTTAAGTGCTTGTTGGTGTTGGAAATCTGGAACTTGATATTGGTAACTGGGATCTTTTGACAGTGGGTAGTTGAACTTTTCTTAGTTGTGATTCATGGTTTTTTGGGTAGTTGTTGAGAATAAATGAGGATTTTAATGCTGCATTAGTGTGCTATTAGGATTCATAACTTGTAGAGCATTTGATGAGTATGGTTTGTTGACATGAAAAAGATTGAGCAGGAAAATATGGTTGCAGTGAGTTTATTGAGGTTGTGCAGATTCTACTTTATAGGCATGAACATATTTGATGCATTTTCATGTTTGGTTCCAAGTTTCAAGTGATATGAAAATCTTTTCCATTCAGCGGAGATAAACGCAACGCCGGACATTGGACCTTCTGTGTGTAGGAGGGGCATTTCTTCGTTAAACTAGACATGAAACACCAATGGTTTATGGTGCTGTATGTGAATGATTTTAGAGTTTTGAGTGATTAAACCCTACTTAAGGAACACAATGATTCTGGTAGCATTAACATGACATCTGACATAACGGGCATCATCTTTTCTTGGTTTATTTTGGAGATATGATTAAACGATGAACACCTTTCGATGTACCGACTTTCTTTATGTAAAAGGATGGTTTCCAGAGACACAAATGTAAGAAAAAGAAAGAGGTCTATGATTATTTTTTGCTTTGCAATTCAGTTTGTGGAGAACATAAAAGTATTTGAAACCTATTAGTTGGGACCTCAGTCTCAAAAGGGCAAAAGTTAGCACTGACCATTACCAAGCATGGTGAGAACGTAAAAGTATTTTAGATCAAGCTGATTTACAATGAGGAATACTACTGAGATTCTTGAACAACTTTGTTTGGCTTGATGTTGAAGATCCTTTTTTTTTTCTGGCTTGATGTAGAATACAATATTCTCCAGACTGAATTTTGTCATACTTCATTTATCTTTATAAAACATAATATTAAAAGTTAAAATATGAAGACGCAGGATGAATCGGCATGCAGAACAAGTCTAGATTAACTTTCAAGCCAGTTCTCAAAAACAGAATACTCGATTTGTTCCCTGAGAGGAAATATACAAAAGTGCTTTGATAAGTGACTTTTTCTTAAAAGTGTATTTGATTAAGAATATCTTCCAAAAAGTGTGATGATTTTACCTAATACCAAAGTACCCTTTTATGGCAGATGTCTACACATCGCGTAAGGATGTCCCACATATTTATAGTTGATGTCCACATATATATGGCACGATGTCCACATATATATGGCACGATGTGTACAAATCGAGGTGAATATGTCCGATGTGTAGACATCGGAACATGGATGTCCACATTTATCCAACATATGATTATGCCTAGATTTTGGATGTCTACATACAATATCTACACATCGGACACTATTCATGGTGGAGTATCGGTTGCCCGATATGTACACATCCTTACGCGATGTGTACACATCCTTACCCGATATGTGGACATCGAGGACAAAATTTGGTATTCTGAGAAAAAGCTAGGGGCATACTTGTCCAGTTGACCGGTCATAGTCA
Organism: Papaver armeniacum; assembly: GCA_023531295.1. Classification (NCBI taxonomy): domain Eukaryota; kingdom Viridiplantae; phylum Streptophyta; class Magnoliopsida; order Ranunculales; family Papaveraceae; genus Papaver; species Papaver armeniacum. Next base: position 40,503 of record JAJJWW010000687.1, read on the forward strand.
CACTTTTGGAACAAATTTCATTTTGGTCATAGTTTTGGAAGAAAACCACTTATCGAGTCACACTTTTGTGTAAGTTCCCGTTTTTACGATATGTATAAAACAAAGCTAGTATAAAAATATGTTTAGTGTCCGTATCAATGCACTGGTCTGAATCTCCTCGATTTGTCGTCTACGGTATCCTCTGACCTTCTTATATTTATCTGGGAAACAAGAACTTGTGTGTTATGTATTCATGGGAGGGTAAATTTTTCATACAAGATAAATTTTATCTTACGTAGATTTACATGAATTTTGGAATCCACCAAGCCAACAGTGTTATTGTTGAACCAATTGTGACTCTGCGGCATCTATCCTCCATTCACTTCCCTTCACACACTGGGCTGAGTGCGCTTGTCAAAAACAAAATAAAATAATTTTGGTACAGGTAGTCATCCAGATGAATACTTACGACGTGTGCCCTTATCAGTACCAAGATTCCAAGTCCATTTATGCTTAAATGCAGGTAGGTGACGTACACTTTTCCTCCACCTTTACGCGCCCAAAGGAAATGAATATTGATGTGAAACAAGTCTAGATACATTTTCAGATCAGGCCAAGTAGAAATTTATTTTATATTTTTCTAATCTCCATTTTAACCAAAAAAAAGCCGTAAAGCACGTTAATATTACCGTAATGCGTATGAATGTATTCACAATTTCAGTGATTAACCCGTCTAATGCAATACTATGAATTCATGATTTACCTTTCATGGTAATCATGGGCTTTGCCTTTCATGATTTATTTAGAAGACGAGATTAAAGGATCAACTCATTTTCATCATGCTTATTTTCTACAGTTAAAGAGATATACATATGGGACGGAGTGGAAGGAAACATGATTAATTTTTAAGTTCGACTTCGAGGAACTGACCATTTACAGATAATTATTTTCTCAGTCATAACGCATCAAAAAACTAGAAATAATGATAATTAGTTGTCATAATCAGAACACTATAAACACAATTGCTTAACAAAATCCCTCTGTCAGCTCTTGCGATTTACTATTTGTGTAAAGAGTAGATGTGACAATTACACGTTTGACACGACCCTAAACTAATAGAAGAAATATTGATTGGTTAATTTAATTGATCATTTTAAATAACTCTTCGATATTCTTAGGCAATAATAAAACTAATAAAGATAATCTACAATTATGTTATAAACGTGTAATTATGTTAAGAATATCTAGGGTAAATCTCATTTATTACTGGGATGCCCTTGTGTCTAGCCATATAAATATAGGCTCTAATGTTTGTATATTCGACTGATTAATAGAATTTCTCTCTCTCTTCTTCCCCTATATTTTATGTCTCTTTCTATATCTTCTCTATTTACAAGACATTATCACGCACGTTGCTCTACTAGCTAATGGCACGACATACACCGTACACTACAACCACCGTCCTCTAATCTCTTGAGGAGGAGAAAAAGCGTTTGGATTTTTATTTTATTTTTTTATTTCTCATTCGCATAAGATGACAGCATAGAAAACCTCCAAATCTAATATTTTGTTTAATACATATGTTGTTTATGCTATTTTATTAATCATAACAAAATATGGTTTGTTTTGTTCTAACATTGAAGGCTTTTCATGTTTTGCATGTACCCACTCACCTCTGTTGGATACGCGGAGGTTTCATGCTTTGGAATTGGTGTTCGTCTGTACAAATCTCAATCGATCAAAGCACTATGAGCACCACAGGTGTCAATCGGACAAAGCACTATGAATGATTTAGCTAATGGATTTTTTAATGGTGTATCTTGATTTTTTTTCTTTTTTTTGTTCGTCCTTTCCTCTCTTTTTTTTTAATTGCTTTTAAATCCAATGGTTAACCCTAAAAGATATATATTCTATATTTTTGGGGTGTGGGTAATCAGTCTGATTCTCCCTTCTTCTCTAATTCTGTTCATAGAGAAAGAAAAAAGACAAAAACCCATCGAAAGATGGTTTACGGTTTCTATTCTTTCAATGAAACTGTAATCACAAAAAAATTGATGTTACTGTAATCTAATCACTTCTACGGTATCCAATCACGTGCATGGTTGAAAAACCTCCGGCCAGTTAATATTGGTATCTTTGTCCATTGGACAATGATCATGTGATTCGTATTTGGTTTTTATTCGTTAAAGAAACCATTCTTTTACCACACCATGGATTTTCCATAACAAACTTTTTTTTTTCCGGTCGTCGATGCGATTTTGGTATATCATTTTACCAATCGGTATTATTTTTATTCATAAATTCTCTATAATGAGATGTAAAATTGGCATTCTAAAATTAGCCAATTTTGCTTTTTGATTTCTATTCCTCGAGAGAAATCTTCATCAACCAAAAAGTAGATTTTTCTCTACAAAGAATAACGATAATGATTTCTTTATTTTTTTCATAAGAATCATATAAACCAATTGGAATTGGATTTCTCAATCGATCCTAGAAATAGGATATCGTTATTATGGTATTGATAGCTATAATTTTCCTCATGGTAATTCTCTCCAAATTTTGGGACCGTTCCATTTGAATTTGGAATATAGTTGGACACTTAAGATTAATTTGGGTGCGCACTTGAATTTATTTATTTTTGAAAAATAAAGTGTCCACAATCTCATGTCGTTGAGATCATGGAATTATTTGGAGATTTATATGCATATTTTATATCTTTTGGGTTGTAACCAATAAAATCCATGCTTTGTTCAATTTGTATATCAAGTGGATTACATTTTTTGGATAATTTTTAGTGATTCCTGGATTCAGTATCTATTGTCCAACCAAGTATTGTTAAAAACTAGAAATTATTCTAAGTATATGTCCTCGAATTAATCGGATAATACTTTACGAAACTTGATTTCGTATATGAGATACAATTATTTCCGCCATAATCAGGGGGAGACTATATACACTATCAAAAGCTGGTGTTAATTAACTAAAGTTATATCAATTTCTCTCCCATTAAATCAAATCGATAAATCTTCCGCCATTAAATAATAGGCGTGAAATTATCTCATTTAGCTTTTCCATAAGCTAATGTCGTTTGAAAAGGCAAATCCAATCACTTCTAGCAAAAATGTAGCGTTTTGCTACAAGCTATAGATAGTGCTCTGATAGAGTCTATCATAATATGATTCACATTCTCAAAATTAATATCTCTTCATTTGACGAGGAGGAGATTATAATGCTCGCGGGAACTGGTACCAGTAAAAATTGAATTTTTCAAAGTGTGTATACACCAGAGAATTGTGTTGGGTCATAATAAACTAAATTGTTGTCGAATATTCATTTAAAGTAGCTACTGAAATAAATGATGGTGGTTGTGAACCCTCTGCAGAGAAATATCGACATATGTGATTGGTTGGCATACAATCCAAATTAAGTTGGATTAATTTCTCAATTAACGCAATTTTTGGATCCAAAACTTAACACTTTAAATGCCAAGCCTATAAATTACAGGCTAGTGTAGTCATAATGCGTTATACGAGAAATTTTTCGTTGTAAAAACGATTTAAGGGTTTCATTTTTGCTCATACCCTAGGATTGATTCATTAATTGTTCTCTTTACAATGCACTTGGCGTGGTAGTCTTTGACGGACTCATATTGCATTGACACAAGAAATGTGGTCGAAGAACATATTGAATTGGTAATCTTTTGAGGATTCAAATTTTATTCAGGCAGCCACCTTATTTGCTTACATGAGGTTAACAATCCTTTATGTGTTTTTAGAAATTTGGTACACAACCAAAAATCCGGATTAATTAGTTGATGATTTCAACGTTATAGGTATCTTGAGGAGTCCTTAAAAACACTAAAATCCCGCTTTGGAAACATAAATTCTATTACTTTTCTTTCTTAAATCTGCATGATTAGAATTATGCTAGCTTAAACTCGTCTTTGAGATGGACTAGAGTTATGATTTTGATGCTCGTTTTCAGTAATACTCATATAGTTGAGTTAGCATCCATAAATCGTCAAAAGTTGTACTCTTTTTCCTTCGTTTCAGGTATTGTCCCACGTGGTTTTCCTGACAAGGTTTTAACGAGGCAACATCTTGTTAATTATTTTATTTTATTTAAAATGTTGATATTTGCGCTATTTTTCCTTCGTCCAATTTGTTTCCCCCCCATTGGGTTTTACTGGCAAGGTTTTTAGTGAGGCAATTTAATTCAACATGGTGGTCATCCAAGGGGGAGTTGTATAATTTCGGTTATTTGGTGGATTCCCACCATTAACTAGGTCATTTTGTTAGGCCAAATCAACATAACAAGACCTTATTAATTTGGATGTCATTCCGATCCACATAAGGTATGACCACAAATTCAGTTTTGTTCACTTATGGTAATTTATCTACATCTTTGCTCTATGTTAAAGAAATTACATCAACAACCACCAAATCATCTCGGAAAGCTAGCAATCCACGACACAAGTTCTCAATATGTTGAAGAAGAATATAGACTCTATAAAAGTATTAATCGAAGACAATACGCTTGTGCAACACAAAAAGAAAACTTCATCAACTATCGATATATTCATGAAAGCACAACAATCATGCATTCAAGAAATCCGTTTATCGAAATTAGCCCGACTCGTAGATTTGCAAGCCAAGATTTAACTGAAGTACTTATCAGGGGGAGTATCAAATTAGAAGGTATTTTGTTGGACTATCACGTTGTACTCTTTTTCCTTCATCAAGGTTTTTCCCACTGGGTTTTCCTTTTTCGAGGTTTTAATGAGGCAACATTTGCATGTCCAAATTTTTTCTAAGTTTTCTCAATTGTACTCTTTTCCCTTCGATCAGGTTTTATCCTTTTGGAATTTCCTGACAAGGTTTTAACGAGGCAATTAAGTTAGACACAATGTCATCAGGGGGAGTGTTATAAACGTGTAATTATGTTAAGAATATCTAGGGTAAATCTCATTTATTACTGGGATGCCCTTGTGTCTAGCCATATTAATATAGTCTCTAATGTTTGTATATTCGACTGATTAATAGAATTTCTCTCTCTCTTCTTCCCCTATATTTTATGTCTCTTTCTATATCTTCTCTATTTACAAGAAATTAAATAAAACTTAAAATAAACGTGGTTAAAGAAAATAATGATTCATTGTTCAGGACTTTGAAATCATCCCTAATCAATTAAAAGTTTAGCTACTCATAACTAAAAAGCACTAACAAATAAATAAAGAAGAAGGAATTAAAATAAAAGTTAGCTCTCTCTCTGTTTCTATCTTTATCGCTCGAGAGAAAATGAGAAGGAAGAAGTGAATTCGTCTCTCATAGTCGACCTTTATTTATACGGAGAATTCACCGCCTCTTTCCCGATCCTTTGGGACATGATAACGAGGCAGGGTCAGTGAGGAGGGTTTCTGTTTATCTAAATTTAAACATTGTTGATTCGGTGCAACAGAGTACACCTAAGAAATGTGTACAGAATTTCCAATCCGTTCGATCGTCCAAGAACCCTATGTGTCTTCGTATGCTCCACTGATCTGTACAACTTCAATGAGCCGCGTTGCACTGGGTCGTTACCTTTCCCAAGACGCGTCAAATATTTTCTCTTCCTGCCTGATTTTGTCGGGAAGTAAAAATCTTTTTCAGATGATCTCTAAGAAAGGAAATCAACCATTATGCAAGGATGGGAGTACTCACTCACCTTCACATCCGATCGGCAGTAATGATAACACCATTCTCACAGCATCCAATAGAAACGTCTTCAGCTCGTCTTCTTCATCTTCTTCCGCTACAACTATTGATGATAAACCTTTGAACTTCATAATACTTTGACAATTTGTAACTCTTTTCCTCTATTTCCTTGTTGCTTGAAACTTCTTTATAGATTTTTCTTCCTCATGGCTTAATTGATGAAATAAATCCTAAATGCAAATCTTTTTTTTTCTTTCTTTTCGTATATATATATATATATATTTTCTTTTTCTTTTTCTTATTCATCTTCTTTTTTTTTTTGTATTTTTTTTTGTATTATATAAAATGATTGCAACTATAATAGTAATGACTAAAAATAACATGGCCATGAAAGAATGATTTTACCACTTGAATTTTCACAACCTCTATTGTCTTCATATCATAAACTTCAATAATTCTCATCTTTTGATTTTCTTTGCTCTTGTAAATAAGTCTTCATACTTGGATATAAAATTCTGCTTCTTATATGTAAGTCTTTCAACATGTATATAAAATCTGCTCATTATATGTTGCTTCAGTTGGATATGAAATTTGCTCTTCCTTGTATTGTTGCTTATAAACCTTAAACGTCTTCAACTTTCCTTGTAGATTTTGATGTCGCTCTCCGCTTGTTGATGATGATGTGTTTCTATGGATCTGTTGTGGCGAGAGACAGAATGGTGCTAACTGCAAATCAAACTGATTTGAACGACCAGGTATAACATCACATTTCACACCTAACGAAGGAATAACCCAACTATGAAGTACATCACCAATCTGGCAATCCGGGAAAATGAGGGCAAGCTGAAAGGGTTGAGCATTTCGACAAAAACTCCTCCGATACTCCACTTGATGTATGCGGATGACTTACTCATTACTTGCACAGCCGACCAGAAAACATGTGATAACCTCAACAAGGTATTACACATATATTCACGCTTAGTGGGCCAAGCAATCAACTTACAAAAATTAGTCATCATACATCACCCAAACACAGCTCAAAGTATCACAGAATGGTTGTCAACAATGTTCAACATTCTAACAACTTCAAATCCGCCTAAATACTTAGGTGTGGGTGGAATTCAAGCAAGGAAGAAACTCATCGCCTATTTTTGCTCATCTACTCCAAAGACTGGAGAGAAAGGCCAAAGGTTGGATGGCAAAGTGTCTCAACCAGGCGGGTAGATGGCTACTCATAAATTCAAGTCTACTACCCAGACCAATCACATTATGAAAACTCAATTCTTTTGCCAGACCCATTTCCATCACAAAATGAACAAGATCGCAAGGAATCTTTTTTTGGGGACATGATAAATAAACAAAGCGCATATGATTGGTAAACGAAACTCAATCTACCGATAAAACAAGGAGGGCTTGGAATCAGGAACACCAGGAAACATAATTTTGCACTGCTAGGCAAACGGATTTGGCAAATACATGCTAATCCAAACACAATATGCAACACTATATACATAACCAAATACATGGCAGAGGAATCGATGCTGCGAAGAATTCCAGCACCACAAGCTGCAGCCAGCCCTGCATGGAAAAACCTAACAAAAATTGTTCCTTTTGTGCAAACAAACTATGCAACACAGATCGGAGATGGAAAGTCAACAACAATAAAAGAGAATTGGATACCCATGCATGCACGTCTTCCGACTTTGGAAAACATGGGAAACAATCTGGTGAGTACATTAATGGTACCATACTCCTTTAATTGGAACACCGAGTTATTAGAACATATTTTCCCGGCAAGCATAAGTAGTGCAATCAGAGCTATACATATTCCAAATCCCACTTCACCCGACAAACCAATTTGGCCTCATGCCAAAAAGGGGCAGTACACGGTTAAGAGTGGCTATGAGATACTTCTAAAACAACAGATCTCCTCAGCCAACCAACCTCCACAGAACAGTACCAGTAACATAGAAAGAAGGTACAAAACCTTATGCAAAGTAAACGCCCCCAAAAAATCAGACTTTTCCTCTGGAAAGTCAGCCATGATGGATTGCCAACGTTTGAGCTCGCACTATAGACACATAATCAACACTTACATGTGTCCTATTTGTAACCTACAACAGGAAACAGTCCAACATTGTCTATTCGAATGCCCCATGTCCAAAGCGACATGGGAACTTTTGTGCCGACATGCCAACAGTAATGCAACCCAACATAATGCATACAACGGCATCGCGCTACCGCCTCACCCGTTGCCCACTCTCATCTGCCAACAACAACAACACAGAGTCGCAACAGTACATAACCAGCAACATCATCTGCTGCGCTACAACCACCATCCAACTTTGAGGAATTTCTGAAAATGCATGAATACAAGGAGGAGTTCACATTGTGTTGTTACATGCTATGGAATATTTGGCTAGCGAGAAATGCCAAGGTGTACAATAACATTATCCAGACGCCACAACAAACTTTCCATATATCCTTACTGTTGAGTCAAGAATACAAATGGGCTACACAACACAACATATTCACACAGCCTATAGCAGGACAACAACAAAGGAGGACAACAAAAACTATATGGATAAAATGGAATGTACCACAAACTCACTGGCTGAAAATAAATACGGATGGAGAAATCAAGATAGACATACACGGTGCACCGGAGGAGGCTGGAGCGGGGTGGATATGCAGAGATGAACAAGGTTCGGTCATCATGGAAATGGCTGCACCTATTGGCAAAGCAACAACAATCGTGGAGGATACCTGGGCTCTACTATTAGCAGCGCGGATGGCAACAACAAAATAATGGAACAACATCCACTTGAAACAAGACTCGACAACTTTGTTGACTCTAATTACGAAGGAACAATCAGAGGCCCCATGGATCATTCAAAGCATGCTGCGGGAAATATGACAACATCTGCAACAATTGAGAGGCTAACCAGGCGGAAGATGGACTTGCAGACTTTGTAGCAAAAAAGCAATTACAAAACGGGAATAGCAACACCAACAGTATTTCGACCAACATTTGGGAACAAACCTGCCATGAATTCCTTAATGTAATCTTGATGAATGACTCAATGGGGACCCGCTACCCGAGAGAAGTTCTAGTTTAATAAATAAATAAAGAAACTTCCCTTTACAAAAAAATAAAAAAAAAATAATAAAAATAATATATAAATTGTGCAGCTGAAACCCAAGATTTTTTGATAAAACTGAACTTCTTTGGTGTGCATGATCCGTGTAATTCCATGAATTTGTTTGACAAGGTGAAAAGTAGTCCATTCCTTCCAAAGGAGGATAGATTCAAGCTTTTGTAGCTCTAAGCATCCTAGGGTAGCTCTCAAAGTGGGTCAACTAAAATATAGAATAAGGACAAAAAAAATATTTTAAGTTTAGATATTGATAATATGTAAATCTAAATGCATATGAGAAATAATTAAATCTTAGTTAAGCTACAACAAATGTAAAATAATTGAAGTGTAACATGTATAATTACATGCTTTATGATTAAGTGTATAAGTGCACCGTTATTATCTATCGTATTTCATTTCGTTCAATGTATCGCTATGAAAAATGTATGCCTTTTACGATTCAATGAAATGATTCTATGAAATCAAAAATTATGATAATCCAGTGCAAGGGTCGTTAGTATATTAAATAAGACACCGAACAACTCTACATAAAATTTGAAATGGTTGGATAGGTTCGTCACTTTCTATGAATACATATATGACGACTCTATGTGTTTTATTTACTAAGAGTTTTGGTTTTAGAGTCGTTTGTCTGTAAACAAAAAAATTAACGACCCTTTCTGACCTAAATAAAAGAGTCGTCAGTGTTTGTCACACCAACCTTACGATTTTTCATAATCTGGAAAAGTTGCAGGTTTAAGTCATCATTGATAGTGTCAATTTAATGACGACTAGGGCTGAACATGGTTTCGGTTTTCCACCGGAACCGGACCGAACCAGACCTAAAAGGAAGAAATGGAACCAAACCATTTACTAATGGATTGGTTATGGTAAAAAATAATTGAAAACCGAACCAAAAACCAATAGAAAATCAATAAGTATAGGCCTTTGATTAAAATCAGATAGATTTAATCTATCTCGTCCATCTCACACTTTGAATATGGAATTTGGAGCATGCAGAACTTAGAGTTTATGTATTTTGAATCTGTAATGTTTATGTTTGAACTATGATTATAAACTTGAGTTATGAACTACGCTTGTGTGTTAATTACATTTCGCAGGTTGGTTAAAAAAATTCTACTGTGTTATTTTTTTTAAGATTTGAACTGTCAGTTTCAGAAAACTGACATACAGTTAGTTTTTCATTAACCCAATGGAACAAACTGAAACCGGCTAAAACCATTTATAAACAGAACCAATGGTTAATTGATGCGTGTCGTAGGTGCAATCAAATTAATTCAATGTTTCCACTCAATTACAAATAATATAATGGAAGTCAAGTTCGTTCCCACGAGGAGCAAGAGATCTTAGTTGTAAAAGTTGTCACGAAAGGGGGGTGTAAAAAAAACAAAATAAAAATAAACAAAGCAATTGAAATCGAAAGTTAAAAGATGAAAGCAATAAAGAGACAAGATCAAGGAATCCTTCTTCGTTACGAAACAATGAATCAAGTTATGTTCTATTCTACTTGTTATTAGTCACAAATTATCACCAACCGTAGGTAAAGCGGCTAGCTCGGTGCTAAACCCCTAAATCCCTTGTATCACGGGACACGGAAGTTCTCGAATACGGATTCTATTTACCAAGCCACCTAGAATTATCTCAACCTAGATGTAACTTGGCTCATGCATTAAGTTTTGTGAATTTCTTAGGTTGATATTAGTAGTTAGACTCTTAGCTCAAGGTTCACTTGCTAACGTTGTTTCTACACACAATTGCTCCACGGAATCCCTCCGCAAGGTCTCGTGTTTGCTACTTATGTAAAGAGTCAAGAAACGATTACTTATCTCCTAACTTTCACTAGCTTTAGATCAAATTAACAAATCAATTTAGCGTGCACTCCAAACAATCTATCAATCAATCATGAATGTCTTTAAGATCACTCCTATTAGTAAAAACAAACGATAATTATGTGAAAAACTTCAAAATAGAATTTGAAAACAAAACTCAAATCATGTTAAGAACTAGGAATTCATCCTCAATCAATAAGAAATTTAGCTACTCATGTTTTTGAAATTCACACAAATAATAATAATTAAAAGAAGAATTTTCAAATTCACACAAGTAATTAAAGAGAAAAATCTTAGAAAAGCAAGCAAAAACACAAGTGATGTGTGTGTAGAGAGGTGTCTAGAAGTTGTAGAAAACTTCTCTATTTATAGGCTTCAATATTCTCCAAATCTTCTAAGGAGTAGAATCCTCTTCCTTTTGCAATTCAATTTCCAATTCCAAGCTTTTCTCAACTCTTCCACCTTCTCTTTCCAAATTTGAGTCCAATTCTCCATCCAATTCCAAGCCCAAAGTCTTCACACCCATGAGAGAAGTCCATAGAAAATTCTGGAATTTTTGCTCATAGGAAAAGCTGGGATTGTGGCGGAATTTGGCGAAAAACGTCACGCATGGCCGCTGGAAATTTCTCCGTCAAGAGAATATTCGACGGAATATTCCGTCGATCCATCGTTAGGACTAACGGTCAAAAAGTCGGACAGATCGGTCAAAGTCATGAGAAGGTTAGTCAGTGAGTCAAGGGAAAAATTTGAATCAGTAGAATCAATTTCATCTAATTCGTCTTAATTTAAGGTGAGTCACCGGGCTGAATCGAAGTTGAACCGCTGGCTTCCGAGTTGACTCGCCGAGAATAAAAATCCCGCCGAGTTCGTTTAATTACGGGACTTCCGAGCCAAATTCGCCAGTGTTCTTAGCTCCATTTCTGTACAATCCTAACATTCATCTAGTATCAACCATTTCAAGCTTCACTCATACCCAATTGTCGGCTTCGGATGGCTTCAATTCGGTACCAATGTAGCATCAGGCTTCCACCCTCTGAGTTCAACAGCAACAGCTCCAAAACTCATCAGAACCCCCTTCTGATCTTCATTCTTCTCGATTCACAAAACCCTATCTCCTTGAGCTTCACATCAGAGACTACCACCATCGACGTCAGGGTCTTCTTGTTCTCAGACCATCACCGATCTCTCTTCTGTTTAATCAAAGCAGCAACATCTGTTGTTCATCTCTGAGACCATCTCTGATTTCTTCCAATTCATCCTCTCTACTTCTTTCCGTCACAGACGTGACATCAAACCACACCCATTTTCTTCCTCTGTCGAATTGAATCGATCGATTCCACCACCAACCCATCGTCACAGCTCAAACCCTCTGCTTATTCTTCTCATGTGTAAAACAGCAACACAAATCAGTAGCAACCGTTGCATCTTCCTCCTCCTTCTCGATGAATCGAACCCTTACCTCTCTCGATCGATCTACTGAGATCGATATCAACATCTCAAATCCAACGAATCGATCACGGAAAACTTGAATCGGACAGAACGACAGCGCCACTTGTTGCTTGCTTCTCTTTTTGTGCTGTGTAGAAAAATGAGAGAAAACTCTCTTGACTTAGGGTAATCGAACAGGATTAAAACGCCCACATAAAACCACCCCCAGTTTGGGTGCCTTAATAAGTGGTTAGTTCTGATAAGGGCTAACCAGTTTCCAGCCCCTTATCCTTAGCTGATCTGTATTTAGTACTCCTTCAAATAGGGTTGCCCCTTAACCTTGGCTGGGCTCCATATATCAATCTCCTGTAAAATGACCTTTTCGCCCTTTTGGCTCAAATCGGGTGATTTCTTCTTCTTTTCCTCCGTGCGACTCCAAAGTAGCTATAAAACTCAAAACAAGCGTAAAATACATAATTTACAAGAAAAATAGCAAAGAAAGCATAAACTACTAGATAGTAAATTAGGTGTATTCTACACCTATCAAATTCCCCCACACTTAGACTTTGCTAGTCCTCGAGCAAATCAAACTAAAAACTCACAACTTCAAAGCGTTCAAGCGTCACAAGCATCCAAAGAGCTATGAGGACATAGAGTTTACGCATGCTAGTAATAAGAAGTTAGAAATACTAAAGAACATATTCTCGTTCTTAAATGTTGAGTGAGAAATAACCACACCATAATGAGAGAACGCGTGTTTGAGAAACGATCAATAAGCATTTCGCCTCGACTTCGCCTCACCAAATAAGATTTTATGATAATTGCACTCAAAAAGACGGCTTTTTTATGGTTCTCACATGTGTGCAGGTAGGAATGAAGAGAGAATTCTGTAACACGTTGAATGGTGGGAAGGACATCTTAGAAATTTTGAAAACCCACATCTTTTAATATTTTGAAAAACCATTTTTCGACGATCTCTACGAAAGGAAATCAACCATATTATCGAGGATGAGATTACTTACTCACCTTCACATCCGATCGCCAATTATGATAACACCACTCTCACGGCATCCAATAGAAACGTCTTCCGCTCCTCGTCTTTAACTTCTTGGTCTTCGTCTTCGGTTTCAACTATTGATGATAAACTCTTGAATTTCATAAATCCTTAACAATTTATAACTCTTGTACCTTAAAATCCTTGTCGCTTGAAACTACCTTATAGATTTTCCTTCCCCACGGCTCATTAAATAAAAATAAGAACAAATATTTTCTTTTTTTTGTTTTTCTTGTTTTTTTTTTTTTTTTTTTTTTTTTTTTTTTTGAAACAAGAGAAATTAAATACAAAATAAACCATGGCCGTGGAAGAAGTATTTTACCGCTTGATTCTTCACAACTTGTATCGTCTTTGAAATCATAAACTTTCAAAAAAATTCTCACCTTTTAATTTTCTTCGCTTTCATGAATAAGTCTTCATACTTGGATATAAAATTACCTCATTGTATTGTAAGTCTTCAACATATATGTGAATCCGCACATTTGTATGTTGCTTTACTTGTAGTTTGAAATTTGCTCTTTTTCTCGTTCCGTTGCTTGTAAACCTTAAACTTTTCCAACTTTCCTTGTAGATTTTGGTGTCGTTCCTTGTTGATGATGAGAGTGTTTCTATGGATCCGTTGTTGTCGAGAGAGAATGGTGCTAACTGCAAATCGAACTACAAGAAGGAAGCTTTCATCCATGGACGTCACCCTCATGATTGACAAAATTAGCACTCAAGAGATCAAAGAGTAGTGCTTCTATTGGTGGGAGGTTGGGTAGCTCACCATTCTACCCGGAATTAACGTACGGTGACACACACTCAAAAGAAGCTCTTTAGTAGATGGAAAATTTCTGGTCGGTGCCTCTCATGATATGAATACGGGTAGTCTCCACTAATGATTGATCAGCAACTCTAATAACGCCTTTCTCCCTGCACCAAATTCGCATCACCGGCATGATTAAATCCATTATTTAACACTCAAACAAACAAGAAACCGAACGTAGTTCTCTAACATTTCCAAGTTCAATTATGTCGGTCAAAATCTCTATGTAAACATACCTAGAAGTATGCTAGTGACTCTAAAATCTTTAAAAGTTGGAATTTTTATGTAAAACTTTTTTTTTTTTTTTTTTTTTTTTTTTAAATTTTTAAATTTTTTTGTAATTTTTGTTTTAAAAACATGCTTAACCACTCCCCCACACTTAAACCTTACATTGTCCTCAATGTAATTGAATCCTCCTAGTGAAGTCAAGGTGGGAAATTTTAACATGATAAGAAACAAGAAAAAGAAATAACAAAAAGTAAAAGATAAGAAATACAAAACCGATGGGTTGCCTCCCATTAAGCGCTTGTTTTAAAGTCGACGGCCCGACTTAGCTCTTGCGGCACATTACTCCTCCGAGAGGGAGTGCATCTCCAAATGAAAGTTCATCCAAATTCACATAAGCGATGTTCTCATAGTATGGCTTCAACCTATGGCCGTTGACTTTGGAAACCGAATTGTCTCAAGACTAGTAATTTCAAGCTGCACCATGAGGAAAAACATTAGTAACAACATATGGTCCAATCCAACGGGACCTTAACTTTCCAGGAAATAGTTTAAGGCGAGAATGATATAAAAGGACTTTTTGTCCCACGATGAAACTTTTACGAGAAATCATCTTGTCATGAAAAAGCTTGGTCTTTTCTTTGTAAATACGGGCACTCTCGTAAGCATCATTGCGTATCTCCTCTAACTCATGTAGTTGTAACTTCCTTTGTCTTCGCTTCATCATACTCCATGTTGAATTTCTTTATCGCCCAATAAGACTTGTGTTCAAGTTCAACCGGAAGATGACAAGCCTTGCCATAAACCATCCTATATGGAGACATACCAATCGGTGTCTTATACGCCGTCCTATACGCCCAAAGTGCATCGTTGAGCTTAAAGCTCCAATCTTTCCTCGTGGTATTCACCGTTTTCTCAAGAATGGACTTTATCTCACGATTTGAAATTTCCGCTTGTCCACTAGTTTGTGGATGATAAGGCGTACCAATTTTGTGTGTTATGTTGTACTTCTTGAGGAGAGCGTGGAAAGCCTTCTTGAAATGTGAGCCTCCATCACTTATCACCACTCTTGGTGTTCCATGCCTATTGAAAATATTTTCCCTTACAAAATCACAAACAACTTGAGAGTCATTAGTCTTGGTGGCTCTAGCTTCCACCCATTTCAAACATAATCAACGGCAAGAAGTATATAAAAATTCCCATTCGAATTGACAAAGGGCCCATAAAATCAATACCCCACACATCAAAAAATCTCAACGGTGAGAATTGGTGTGAGTGGCATTTGATTTCGAGCACCTAGATTGCCCGTTCGTTGACATCTATCACACGACTTACAAAAACATATGAATCTTCAAACAAGGTGGGCCAATAAAATCCACTCTCGAGAACTTTGAGAGCGGTGCGTTTCGAACCAAAGTGGCCACCACATGCAAAAGTGTGGCAAAAGGAGAGAATGGATTGAAATTCGGAATTAGGCACGCACCTTCGCATTATTTGATCAACGCCATATTTCCATAAGTATGGTTCATCCCACACATATTGTTTAGCGACCTTCTTAAGTTTCATCTTTTGGAAATTAGACATTGTACTAGGTACTTTCCTTGTCACCAAGTAATTCACTATATCCGCATACCAAGGTGTTGATTCTTCCATGGAGAAAAGTTGTTCGTCCGGAAATCGTTCATGTAATGGAAGTTCCTCTTGAGACATAACAAGTCTACTAAGATGATCCGCAACGGTATTCTCCACACCCCTCTTATCACGAATTTCTATGTCAAACTCTTGTAACAATAGGATCCACCGAATTAATCTTGGCTTAGCTTCTTTCTTCTTTATTAAGTGTCTTAGTGCGGCATGATCGGAATACACAATAACCTTTGTACCCACCAAGTATGATCGAAATTTTTCCAACGCAAAAACTATAGCCAATAACTCCTTTTCCGTGGTAGAATAATTGATTTGTGCATCATTAAGGGTCCTAGATGCATAATAGATAACATGGGACAACTTGTCCACCCTTTGACCCAAAACGGCTCCAACCGCATAATCACTAGCATCACACATTAATTCAAATGGAAGATTCCAATCCGGTGATTTGATAATTGGCGCACTTGTCAACATCTCCTTTAATTTGTCAAAAGCATCCTTGCATTCCTTGTTGAAGTCGAAAGGTACCTCCTTTTGTAATAACTTGCACATCGGCATGGAGATTTTGGAGAAATCCTTGATAAACCGCCTATAGAAACCCGCATGGCCAAGAAAAGAACGAATTTCCCTCACCGAAGTGGGATATTGTAAGTTTCTTATTAAATCTATCTTTGACTTGTCCACTTCGAGCCCTTGAGAGGACACAATGTGACCAAGTACTATGCCGTGGTTTACCATAAAGTGACATTTCTCCCAATTAAGGACAAGGTTTGTGTCTATGCATCGTTTAAGAATTAGTTCAAGGTTATTTAAACAACCATCAAAAGAATTGCCATAAACACTAAAGTCATCCATAAATACCTCGATGATGCGCTCCACATAATCCGAGAATATACTCACCATGCATCTTTGAAAAGTAGCCGGCGCATTGCAAAGGCCAAACGGCATCCTACTATATGCAAACGTTCCAAATGGACAAGTGAAAGTGGTCTTCTCTTGGTCCTCGGTGCAATAACAATTTGGTTGTATCCCGAATAACCATCCAAAAAGCAATAATAAGAATGCCCCGCTAACCGCTCCAACATTTGATCAATGAAAGGTAAAGGAAAGTGATCCTTGCGGGTTGCGGAATTAAGCTTTCTATAGTCAATGCACACTCTCCAACCGGTTTGAACTCTTGTAGGAACAAGTTCATCGTCTTGATTTCGAACAACCGTGACTCCGGATTTCTTTGGTACCACTTGAACCGGACTAACCCACTTGCTATCGGAAATTGGGTAGATTACCCCCACACTTAGCAATTTGAGTATCTCTTTTTCACAACCTCCATCATGGGAGGATTTAGCCGACGTTGAGCATCACGTACCGGCTTCACGTTCTCTTCCATTAGAATCCTATGCATGCACATGGATGGACTAATACCTTTGATGTCCGCAATTGTCCACCCAATAGCCGTTTTGTCCACTTCCAAGACTCTAAGCAAACGGTCTTCTTGTACCGAGGTGTGAGGTTCTTAGAAATAATCACCGAAGCTCATCTCCATCTCCCAAGAAAGCATACTTCAAATGGTCCGAAGTGGCTTCAATTCTAGTTTGGGCGCCTTCACAATAGATGGTACAAGTATTTCATCATTCACGGGTAAAGAAATATATGAAACATCACCCTTTTTAGCTTCTTGCAATGTCGCCAAAGCTCCACATATCTCCACCAATTCCTTGGAGATTTCAACATCCAAGTTAGACAAGCCATGGACGTCCAGTTCAATGCTCTTTTGCAACACCACATCAAGTTCATCCTTTTGGTTCAATTCCACCATTTATTGCGCTAATGAATCAACCACATCAATGGAGTAAACGGAATGCACATCACTTGGGTAGCGCATGGCTTCAAATATGTTAAAGTGTATTATCTCCTTGTCAAATTCCATAGTGAGTGTACCCTTATCAACATCAATCTTCGTCTTTGCGGTCTTCATGAATGGCCTCCCAAGAAGTAAAGAAGTAGATGCTCGGTTCTCATTGTTGTCCATATCCACCACAAAGAAGTCCACTTGGAAAAATAAGCTCATTTACTTGCACTAGCACATCTTCTACAAGTCCCTTTGGATATATGTTCGACTTGTTTGCCAATTGGATAATAACTCTCGTCTCTTTCAAAGGTCCTAGATTCAAGGAGTCATATATTTCGCCGACATCACACTAATGGAAGCCCCCAAAGTCAAGTAAAGCATGTTCAAACCTTTGCTTACCAATAGTAATTGGCACCGTGAAACCACCGGTATCCGTGCACTTTGTAGGCATCTTCTTCAATAGCATAGCCGACGCACTCTCGCCAACTTTAGTAATTTCATTATCAAGCAACCTATCCTTTTTGTACATAATTCCTTCATGAACTTGGCATACCGTGGCATTGTCTTGATAGCCTCAATGAATGGAATGTTGATTTCAATCTTCTTGAAGATATCCATAAGTGCCTTGTCTTGAGCTTCTTTCTTGGATTTAGCAAAACGACTAGGAAAAGGAGGTGGAGTAGTGAAAGAAGGCAGGTTCCTTTGATTGATCGGTTGGTGTTGAATTCTCCTTTGGTGCGGTTTCCTCCTTATCTTTGACTACCTCTTCAATAACTTCTTCATGATGACTTGGACCCTCCACTTGTCTTCCACTTCTTAGAGTAACAGCATTAACATTCTCTCTTGGATTCACAAATGGTTGTGAAGGAAGTTTTGTGGATGCTTGAGATTTTAATAGGTTCACATCGGTCGCCAATTGTCCCATTTGAGTTTGTAAATCCTTGATAGCCGAATCGGTCTTTTGTTGATTTTGTTGAAACAATGACGTAATACCTTGCATCATGACATTAAGCTTATCATCAATTGAAGAATCACGTTCCTTGACTTGTTGTGGTTGGAATTGTTGAGAACCACCTTGTTGTTGAGGTTGGAAACGTGATTGTTGAAAAACCTCCTTGTTGCGCATATGGATTAGGAGCCGCAGCTTGCTTGTTTGCATAACTAAAGTTGGGATGATCCTTCCACCCGGGATTATAGGTATTGGAGTATGGATCGTACCTTGGCCTTTGATTTGGATATAAAGCATTCACTTGTTCGGTCTCACCATCCGAATAATTACCGCGGCAATCCTTTGCATCATTATCTCCATGTTACTCATCCTTTGATCAATATGTGATGAAGAATCACTAACTTCATGCACTCGCCTAACCATTGGTTCATCCCTTGTGTAGAATTGTTGCAGTTTGCCGCCATACTTTCAATCAATTCTCTAGCCGGTCAACGTCTTGTTCATTAGTGCACCACCACCCGCGGCGTCAAGAAGAGACCTATCACTTGAGTGGAGAGCTTCATAGAAGTATTGGAGTATCATAACGTCACTAAATTGATGGTGTGGACAGCTTGCCACCAACCTCTTGTATCGCTCCCAACATTCATACAATGACTCTCCCACTTGTTGTTTCAATCCACAAATCTCCTTGCTTATTTGAGTAGCTTTGGATGCGGGAAAATATCTCTCGAGGAAAATTTTCTTCATCCCATTCCATGTTGTGATACTTAGGAAGGCAAATAATATAACCATTCCTTAGCATTGCCCGCCAAAGAAAACGGGAAAGCTTTCAACATTGCTCCATCCGCATTAGTTTCCGGTGGAAGCATGGCCATAACTATGGCATATAAGTCCATAAGGTGTTTGTTTGGGTCCTCATTAACCATGCCATGGAACTTTGGTAACTCTCTAATCAACCCTAGGCTTGATCTCGAAGGTTGAATTAGTTTGGATACACCATTGTTGTGTATCAAGCTTGTGAGAAGCTAGGTCCTTTAGTGTACGATCAGCCATTGTTTCTTCCTCTTTGTCCGAATCACTTGATGAAGAAGGAGAAAAGTTGATGAAATCCTTTAGTTGCCGGATCGAAGACGTATTGGACTCGGTCTACCCCCTTTTAGCATTCACCAAAGGTATAACACCTGAAACAAGATTCTCACAAACTAAGATATATACGGTAAAGAATCTAACAAAGCAAGAATAAAGCAAAAAGAAAAATAAAAACAACTAAAAATCGCCCGTTGCTCCCAAAGCAACGGCGCCAAAATTTGATGCGTGTCGTAGGTGCAATCAAATTAATTCAATGTTTCCACTCAATTACAAATAATATAATGGAAGTCAAGTTCGTTCCCACGAGGAGCAAGAGATCTTAGTTGTAAAAGTTGTCACGAAAGGGGGGTGTAAAAAAAACAAAATAAAAATAAACAAAGCAATTGAAATCGAAAGTTAAAAGATAAAAGCAATAAGAGAGACAAGATCAAGGAATCCTTCTTCGTTACGAAACAATGAATCAAGTTATGTTCTATTCTACTTGTTATTAGTCACAAATTATCACCAACCGTAGGTAAAGCGGCTAGCTCAGTGCTAAACCCCTAAATCCCTTGTATCACTGGGACACGGAAGTTCTCGACTACCGGATTCTATTTACCAAGCCACCTAGAATTAGCTCAACCTAGATGTAACTTGGCTCATGCATTAAGTTTTGTGAATTTCTTAGGTTGATATTAGTAGTTAGACTCTTAGCTCAAGGTCTACTTGCTAACGTTGTTTCTACACACAATTGCTCCACGGAATCCCTCCATAAGGTCTCGTGTTTGCTACTTATGTAAAGAGTCAAGAAACGATTACTTATCTCCTAACTTTCACTAGCTTTAGATCAAATTAACAAATCAATTTAGCGTGCACTCCAAACAATCTATCAATCAATCATGAATGTCTTTAAGATCACTCCTATTAGTAAAAACAAACGATAATTATGTGAAAAACTTCAAAATAGAATTTGAAAACAAAACTCAAATCATGTTAAGAACTAGGAATTCATCCTCAATCAATAAGAAATTTAGCTACTCATGTTTTTGAAATTCACACAAATAATAATAATTAAAAGAAGAATTTTCAAATTCACACAAGTAATTAAAAAGAAAAATCTTAGAAAAGCAAGTAAAAACACAAGTGATGTGTGTGTAGAGAGGTGTCTAGAAGTTGTAGAAAACTTCTCTATTTATAAGCTTCAATATTCTCCAAATCTTCTAAGGAGTAGAATCCTCTTCCTTTTGCAATTCAATTTCCAATTCCAAGCTTTTCTCAACTCTTCCACCTTCTCTTTCCAAATTTGAGTCCAATTCTCCATCCAATTCCAAGCCCAAGTCTTCACACCCATGAGAGAAGTCCATAGAAAATTCTGGAATTTTTGCTCGCGGAAAACTGGGATTGTGGCCGAATTTGGCCGGAAAACGTCACCGCCGACCACCTGGAAATTTCTCCGTCAAGAGAATATTCGACGGAATATTCCGTCAGTCCTCGTTAGGACTAACGGTCAAAAAGTCGACCCATCGATCAAACCGTTAGTCAAGTGAGTCAAGGGAAAAATTTGAATCAGTGAAGATCATTATCTAATTCGTCTTAATTTCTTGAGTCGGGTTGAATCGAGTTGAACCGGCTTCCGAGTTGACTCGCCCGAATAAAAATCGGCTGAGTTACGTTTTAATTACGAGGACTTCCCGAATGCCAAATTCTGGTAGTTCTTAGCTCCATTTCTGTACAATCCTAACATTCATCTAGTATCAACCATTTCAAGCTTCGGCTCATACCCAATTGTCGCGTCGGATGGCTTCAATTCAGTACCAATGTAGCATCAGGCTTCCACCCTCTGAGTTCAACAGCAACATCTCCCAACACTCATCAGAACCCCTTTCTGATCTTCATTCTTCTCGATTCACAAAACCCTATCTCCCTGAGCTTCACATCAGAGACTACCACCATCGACGTCAGGGTCTTCTTGTTCTCAGACCATCACCGATCTCTCTTCTGTTTAATCAAAACAGCAACATACGTTCTTCATCTCGAGACCATCTCGATTTCTTCCAATTCATCCTCTACTTCTTTCCGTCACGTACGTGACATCAAACCACACCCATTTTCTTCCTCTCGTCCCGAATTGAATCGATCGATTCCACCACCAACCCATCGTCACACTCAAACCCTCTCGCTTATTCTTCTCATGTGTAAAACAAAGAACACAAATCAAGTAGCAACCGTTGCATCTTCCTCCTCCTTCTCGATGAATCGAACCCTTACCCTCTCGATCGATCTCGAGATCGATATCAACATCTCAAATCCAACGAATCGATCACGGAAAACTTGAATCGGACAGAGCGGCAGAGCCATTTGTTGCTTGCTTCTCTTTTGTGTCTGTGTAGAAAAATGAGAGAAAACTCTCTTGACTTAGGGTAATCGAACAGATTAAAACGCCCACATAAAACCACCCCGGTTTGGGTGCCTTAATAAGTGGTTAGTTCGATAAGGGCTAACCGGTTTCCAACCCCTTATCCTTAGGCCGATCTCGTATTTAGTACTCCTTCAAATAGGGTTGCCCCTTAACCTTGGCTGGGCTCCATATATCAATCTCTGTAAAATGACCTTTTCGCCCTTTTGGCTCAAATCGGGTGATTTCTTCTTCTTTTCCTCCGTGCGACTCCAAAGTAACTATAAAACTCAAAACAAGCGTAAAATACATAATTTACAAGAAAATAGCAAAGAAAGCATAAACTACTAGATAGTAAATTAGGTGTATTCTACACCTATCATTAATGGATTGGCTTGGTTTATATTTTTAGAAACCGATAGTATTGGTTTCGTTTGGTTTGGCTAGAAACCGAACCAAAACTGACCATGAACAGCCCTTGACGACCTTAAAGAGTCGTTAGTTTATACAACACCCGACTCTAACGACCCTCACTCTGAATATTTTCATAGTGACCATGAATCGACCACTTGGAGCACCATTAGGACGAATCGAAGGGTATAAAATGTTTACCTGATTGTTTTGAGCTCCGGGTTCTTCATTTCGAGGATTGGTTCCTTCCTTTTAAGCAGTAGGTTCTTCATTTGCACCATTATCCATGGCTTCCTCTATTAACATTTCTTCATCAAACATCCAATCCATAGGATTAGTTGAGACAATATAACCATCAACACAATCATGGTTGTTATTTAAAGCTTCACCAACCTTATTCCCTCCACTTGAATCACTCATTTCTAAAAACCCTAGTTTTTCCACTCAAAAAACTCCTCCTCTTCTTCTCAACACATAAAAACCCAAAAATAAAATTTCCCCAAAGTTTCATCCCGAAATAAGATTTTAATCTAAACACACTTACCACACTAATTAACTTAATTAATTCTTAATACTAATCACACAGGGCATTTTAACCATTTCGAAAATATTTTTTTAAGGGGTGACCCAAATTAGGATTGGGTGACCTTTTTTTTCCTCTAGTGCAAGGCCCCCAATTAAATTTCATGGCCCCAATCAAGCTAGGATAAAGAGATATACTCATATACAGCTGTATGATGATAAAGAAATTTTGAATTAACCATTGATTGAGAGACGTATTTCTCATATTTGAAGATAAAAAAAGGTAAATCTCAGTCCTAACTAGTTAAAGAAATGAAAATAATACTCCCTCTGTCCGTTTTTATCTGTCCTAATTTCTACTTTGGTATGTCCATTTTTATCTGTCCGCTCTGTTTATAGACATACTTTTCCCTTAAACTATCAAATATACCCTTTATTTTTATAATCATAAAATCATTTTTAATATCCAAATCTTAAATAATGTCACCATATTTATGAAAAGAAACTTACTCATGTTATAGGGCCTGTGGCCCATGGATGTGCGGTCCATTAGAATACTAGGGTTTCCCTTCCCTTGTATAAATAGAAATGCTATACCTATGTAATATGGTTCCCTCTCTGGCTAATAGAAATGTTCTTCCCTTTTATCTCTTTTCTTATTACCACTACAAAACGTTATCATGCACGAAGCTACGCATGAGCTAGATTGAATCGGCCGTTTTTTACATGGACGATTTTGATCAACGCAATTATGGAATCATCATTAAGCTAAGTGTTCCTCTTCTTTTTCGATTTGATTTAATGAAGAAAATGAAATCTGTTGATTTGGTTTGAATTGTACTGATACGATTGATTTTTTTTTACAAGACTTCGATCCATCATAATCTGGATTTGGTACTTCTGTCTTGTTTTTGTTCTCTCAATCGTAAGCTGAGAAGGTATACCTAAAACTCGTCCCCTTTGTTTTCGAGGTATGCCTAAATAAATCCCCTTTTGTTTTTATATAATATGCTTTCTCGAGGCATATCGCGTCTTTGTATGTATCCATGTCTTTGTATGGTTGATTAATATGATTAATAATGTTTGATTGGACATATGCTTTACATATCATTTTATATCTAGAACAAAAAAAAGTTAATGCCTTCTATGTTTATTTCTGACTCTATCCTCAATTACTTAGTATTATATAATATTATAATGTTTGATATGTATATGCTATTTTTATATTGATGATTGAAATCTCAACCATATCTATTTCAATATGCTTTTGGTATTGATTGTACTGTCATACACTATTTGTCTGTTCTATGCCAAATATTTTCACATGAAGTACGATCTAAAAAAAAAAAAAAATCTTTTCACATGGCTTTTGTTTTGATGAGGGTTGTATATATATATATATATATATTTTACTTTTACTTTTACTCACATGATGCGAATCAGAGGAAGTGTTTGTTGTCTGCCATGTATTTGATGTGTGCCCATCCATGATTACCTCATTTTTTGATGAGAAAATAATAATTGATTGTTAGTAACTTGTGATTGGATTGTAAATAATTTATTATTATTATTATTATTTTAATCTGTGAGAAAATGATATCTTGTCCTCTTGGTTATGTATACATATGAGAAAATGATTTCCTAATGCTTTGATTTTCAATAAATAATAAAGAAAATAAGAATAGATTATGAAAGTTCATCTTTTAGTCTGACATGTTGTTTGGCTCACATGTTCTTGTCGGTGACTTATTAGTCCTTTACTGGTATTTTGCCATCTCATGCATTACCACTTTTTGTTTTACATTCTTTTTATTATTTTATATGTATTAAAATTGTGATATTATAGATCATTAGTATTACATGAAACTAGTTGGAAGCCTAACAAGCTAAGCTCCAACGACATACTACTACATTAATTGAACAGGTTGATGTGCTAGTCTACCAGCGGGCCTCATGGGAAACCTTGCCAAGGGGAGCCGAAAGCAGCGGGAGGGGGCGAGATTGTGTCACAAGGGGGCGAGATTGTATTGATATTATAATGAAACGTTTTTTTAGCTTCACAAAAATAAATCAATGTTAATTAATAATATACATGGTAACTAAAAGATTTTTAATAATAATTTAGTCAATTAATAATATACACGTTAATTAAAAATGAAAAAAAAACTATTTAGTTTCCAGGAATACATTTATGCACATGCACATGCAAACACAATTAATATAATAATAATAAAAATATATTCATGCATTCATGCAAGTCATTTTAGTTTCCACCAATACATTCATGCACATGCACATGCAAATACAATAAAAATAAAAATAAATAAAATATATTACATCTTTGTTATAAACGTGTAATTATGTTAAGAATATCTAGGGCAAATCCCGTTTATTACTGGGATGCCCTTGTGTCTAGCCCTATACATAGAGGCTCTAATGTTTGTCTATTGTACTAATGAAAAAGAAATCTCTCTTCTTTTCTCCCTTTACTTTGTATCTTCTTCTCCTCTTATTCTATATCACAAGACGTTATCATGCACGTTGCTCCACCAATACGAGCAAAGAAGATTAATTCCCATCCATATCTAATTCTTTTAAATTGATTTTTTTTTTTCAATAATTTATTAGTGGGATTCTGATTACGTTTTCCATTGGATTTGTTGCAAGGTACTGGTACAATCTCAAAGAAGTGATGACGATAACCATCACTTTTTACGATTGTATACAAACCCCATCTCGGTTGGTGCTTTTCGTGATCTCGTGAACGCTCCTCCAAGCACTAATCGGCTATGCAATAGTCATATATTAATGGGCTTATATATTAGTTGGACTGCGCCAAACTTATATTTGGCTTTTTGATCTTTATTTTCGTTTTATATTTGCCGTTTTTTTTTTCATTGTTATATATTCACGGGATATTTTTAATATCCTTTCTTCTCTAATTTTTTTTCTATAGAGAAAGAAAATAAAATCCATCGAAATATGGTTTACGGTTTCTATACTCCTTTAATGAAACTGTAATTGACAAAATTGGTGTTATTGTGGATCGATTACATGCATGGTTGTAAAACCTCCGGCCAATTATTATTGGTATTTTTGTCCACTAGACAATGATCATGTGATTTATCCATATGGTTTCTATTTTTCATTTTACAAGAAACCATCCGCTAACCACAAAGTGGATTTTACCAATGCGATGGATCAAACGACAATATTTTTTATATTTTGTCAATTGAATTTTGGTAAATTGTACAAACCAATTGATATTGGTTTTTCCCCATTTTTTTCTATAAGGGATGTAAAAATTGGCACTCCAAGAACTTTTAGCCACTTTTGGTTTTTTGATTTCTATTCCACGAGAGAAATCTTCATCAACCAAATACCAATAAAACGAGGAATTGTTGCATTCTTGTTGGATATTTTTGCAATTTTAATTTTCTTCGTGGTAATTATCTCCAAATTTTGGGATTGTTCCAATTGGAATTAGAATATAATTGGACACTTAAGATCATTGGGTGCGCACCGGCTTGTTAGCCAATATCATTAGTCCTTGTAGTGACTATATATGTTGATCTTGATTGATTTTTTTCTTTTTTGATAAATAGAGTGTCCAATAACTCCAATCTAAACCATTATCTCGTTGGCCCTCGAGGTCACGAAATTGGATATTTTATTTCCATATTTTGCTTGTAACCAATAAAATCCATGGTTGATTTTTAATTTGTATGAACTACAATTTTTTGGACATTTTTTTTATGGCTTTTGAAGTCAATATATCCTATCCAACGTGGTTTTCTTAAAATCCAGAAATCATCATAAGTATATGTCTCGAATTAATCGGATAATACTTTATAAAACTTGTATATGAATGAAAATATTTACGCCATAATTAAGGAGAGATTATGCATTACCGGACGTTGGTTTTCATTAACTTAAAAGTTATATAAATATCTCTCCCATCACAATCAATTTGATTTAGGCTGTCATTATATGATTGGCGTGAAATTTCTCATTTTGCTTTTATATAAGCTTTTGCCTCTTAAGAGGAAATCCAGTCACATCTAGCAGATAAGTAGTGTTCTATAAGAGGCTACAGGTAATGCTCCAATTGAGTGTACCGAATTCACATTCTCAATTATAATATCTTCTCACTTGAATATGAGGAGATTATAATGCGCGCGGGCGCTGGTACCAGTATTGATTGAATTTTTCAGTATATGCATACATTTGAGAATTATGTGGGATCATAATAAGCTAATATGATTGTCGATTATTCAAAGTAGCTACTAAAATAATAAAAAATTGTGGTTGTTAACCCCTCTGAAAAATTATGTGGGATCATAATTATGAGGAATATCGACATATGTGATTGGTTGGCATACAAACCAAATTAAGTTGGATTAGTTTCTCAATTAACGCAATTTTGGATCCAAAACTTAACACTATAAATGCCGAGCCTATCAATTACAGGCTAGTGTGTCATAATGCGTTATACGAGAAATTTTTCGTTGTAAAAACGATTTAAGGGTTTTATTTTTTTTCTCAGACCCTAGGATTGATTCATTATTTGTTCTCTTTATACAATGCACTTGGCGTGGTAGTCTTTGAAGGACTCATATTGCATTGACACACGAAATGTGTAATCTTTTGAGGATTCAAATTTTATTCAGCTGACCACCTTATTTGCTTACATAAGGTTTAACAATCCTTCATGTGTTTTTTAGAAATTTGGTACAAAACCAAAAATCCAGATTAATTAGTTGATGCTATCAACTTTATGGGTCTCTTGAGGAGTCCTTAAAAACACAAAAATCCACGCTTTAGCAGCATGAATTCTATTTTTTTTCTTTCTCAAAACTGCAGTTGGAATTATGCTAGCTTAAACTCGTCTTTAAAATAGACTAGAGTTATTATTTTGATGCTTTTCTTTTGTAAAACTCATATAGTTGGGTTAGCATCCATATTTACGTCAAAAGTTGTACTCTTTTCCCTTTATTTCGGGTTTTATCCCATGTGGTTTTCCCGACAAGGTTTTAACGAGGCAAGATCTTGTTGACGTTTAATTTTCTTTCAAAATGTTGATATTTGTGCTCTCTTTTTTATTCCTTCGTCCAAATTTTTCCCATTGGGTTTTATTGGCAAGGTTTTAGTGAGGCAATTTATTCAACATGGTGGTCATCCAAGGGGGAGTTGTATAATTTTGGTTATTTGGTGGATTCCCACCATTAACTAGGTCATTCTGTTTCGTTAGACCACATCAACATAAGAACCCTTAGGAATTTGGATATCATTCGATCCATATATGGTATGATCATAAACTTTACTCACCTATGGTTCTATAACTGCATATTGGCACTTTGTTGAAGAAACTACATCAACTACTTTTGCAAATCATCTACGAGAAGCTAGGAATCCAAGAAGAAAGTCCTCAATGTACTTAAAAGAAGCGTGAAGAATCGAGAACACTATCATTAGAAGCCTAACACAAAAGAAGACTTCATCAACTTGGAAATTTCTCACGAAAGCATTGCTATCTCCAGATTCAAGAAATTCGTTTCTTGAAATTGGCTCGACTCGAAGATTTGCAAGCCAAGATTTAACTGAAGTACTTATCGGGGGAGTATCAAATTAGAAGGTACTTTACTGGACTATCACGTTGTAATCTTTTCCTTCATCAAAGTTTTCCCATTGGGTTTTTCCTTGTCAAGGTTTTAATAAGGCAACATTTGCGTGTCCAAATTTTTTTCTAAGTTTTCTCAATTGTACTCTTTTCCCTTCGATCGGGTTTTGTCTTTTGGAATTTCCGACAAGGTTTTAACGAGGTAAATAGCTTAGACACAATGTCATCGGGGGAGTGTTATAAACGTGTAATTATGTTAAGAATATCTAGGGCAAATCCGTTTATTCTTGGGATGCCCTTGTGTCTAGCCCTATACATAGAGGCTCTAATGTTTGTCTATTGTACTAATGAAAAAGAAATCTCTCTTCTTTTCTCCCTTTACTTTGTATCTTCTTCTCCTCTTATTCTATATCACAAGACATGCATCCATTCAAAGTCAAAGACAGATATAATAATTATTTAGTTTCCACAAATAAATTCATGCACATGCAAACACAATTAATATAATAAAAATAAAAATATATTCATGCATTCATGCAAGTCAATTTAGTTTCCACAAATACATTCATGCACATGCACATGCAAATATAATTAAAATAAAAATAAATAAAATATATTACATGCATCCATGCAAAGTCAAATACAAATATAATAATTATTTAGTTTCCACAAATAAATTCATGCACATGCAAACACAATTAATATATTCATGCACATGCAAGTCAATTTAGTTTCCACAAACACATTCATGCACATGCAAATATAATTAAAATAAAAATAAATAAAATATATTACATGCATCCATGCAAAGTCAAATACAGATATAATAATTATTTAGTTTCCACAAATAAATTCATGCACATGCAAATACAATTAAAATAATAATTATTAAAATATATTCATGCATTCTTGCAAAGTCAATATAGAAATAACTTTTAGTTTACACAAATACATTCATGCACATATACAATTAGAATAATAATAATTATTATTTCGTTTAAATGTCACACTTATTTAAAAATGATGTCATTTAATTGTTTGTTTTAATTCCTGTGAAACCAAAACATTAAACTGCACTATTGCCTTTTTAAATGGGCATGTAACTCTCCATGGGCCTTGAACACGTTATGACCTTAACGAGTTAACACTACTAACTGGATCATCATAATTTGGCCATTAACCGGGTTATGGTATATTTTTTTTTAGTAAGGTTTTTCCAGTTGGACCCAACTCGACTCAAAAATGACATTTTGGACTCAGAAGTACTTGAGCATCATTATTGTGTATTTAAGGTGGAAATCATTTCTTTGAAAAAGAATAAGGAGTATATTCCTTCATACAACATTATGTCAATGACAACGCACTATCTAAAAGGTAGAGCTACATATGCCCTTGTGTTTTTAAACACATGCATCCCAATTTTGTGGAAGAACTCACGTAAAGTGATATGAGTCAAATATTTTTTTCCCTCTTCCATTTTTCTACTTCATCAAAACTAATGAACCAAGTATATCTTAAAGTATCAACAAGAGATTCACTATATTTAGTAAGCTATTCAACCTAAAGTAAATGGTTGACATTCAAAATGAGATTCTCTTGGCTTGTTGCGATAAAGAAATTTCTCAAATTAAGCTAAATGTAGCAAAGCGAAAATGGAAACAACCCCCGAAGTAATGAGTGTTAGATTACAACTCATGTGAAGCATGTGAAAATGGACATGTATATATCATGACACAAAGATGTATTTTTGTACCCGGTAGTAATGACACCAAAGTACGGTATCAATAGAACATTGGATTAAGCTAAGATGTAATTCTAGCTTGCATCAAAAATAAAGAGTTGGGAATGAATTTTGTTACTAGTATTGGTACAAGCAATGTAATGCATGTACCATAGTAATAATAGATTCCGTAGGAATACTTTAGCCATAAACTTTATTGGTAAGAATAACTTTGCCTAGCCATTTGATTTCAGTTGAACTGGACCCATTTTTAGCACTTATGAAAAGTACATAATTATATATCACGAGACGAAAAATTCATTAAAGCACTTGAGATATATCTGGATGAAAAGTATATGGTCCCCCATGAAACGTAACATATATTCACTCTAAAGTACTTGAGTTGAATCCCATTTTTGTTACGTAATAAGGTCACATCACTTATTACACGAAACTCTTAAGGAATTTAAATTAGTTGTTGAACTATTTCCTTATAATGTGACTACGATGATTGGATCATCGAGCGAAGGAATGCTCAAATTTGTTTCTAAGATGGAACAAAGATTAAAAGTCACAAAAGCTCTATATGTACCGAGAGCTAATCACCTTGTTAAATTCCAAAGAGACCCATGCAAGTGGATATCATATGGAAACTCACAATGATGAGAATATAATTGATTGCATCTTTTATAGTTTCTAATATATTTGGAAGGAAATATATCTTAGAGAAACTAATGAGTTAATCTAGCGAAATGTAAATCACTATAATATTTGGATTATTGAATCCATATTGACTCCGGCGATGAAATGTTGGGAATTGACTCATACCAGGCTTTAACATAACCATAAAGGCACTTTGGTTGTGAATTGATGTTTCATTTTAAAAGGAATCATACGTACATCATTGTATTTGAGTGGGCGAGATAATGGGAAAAAGATTGACAGAATGCGAAGTGACAGCGTATCTCTCAATAAGTGTTTTCTAAAGTGCTAGATGCACAACTCCCTCCCCCCTCCCATTATGCTTGCATATCACTCATTTAAGTCTTCAGTAAAACAGGATTGAGACCATCCTAAGATGCAAATGGTAAACAATCCATATTACAAGAAAACAAGGTGAAATTTAGAAAAATATTCATGCGAATGCGGACCATTAAAGTGACTTATGGATCTGGTGAATGTTTTGACATTTTGGACTAAATGTAGTTCCCAAGAAATTTGCGTTTGGAAAACTACTAGCACATATTTTACATGTAAGGGCTCACCACCCTTGTAAATGCTAGTGAGTGTACATCAAAAGGACTTGATGGTAATTGCATGTTTAATAGGATCAATGCGAGTATCCTATACCCCAAGTTCTCGCAAAGGCTATCATCAAGGCATGGTTATGCGTACAAACCTACCTTTAACTTGCTTGGGGAATTTACAATATTAACGCATCTTTACTTAATTCTTTTTAGAACCCAATATTAGTCAACCTTTTTATGCGTACCAGTTGGTAACTGGATTTAAGCCTGACATTTGTGTTCTTACGCATTTTTGGTTGCACTGTATATGTGCCATTACGACTCCACATCGTACTATGATGGGTATTCATAACTGTTAAGTACACTACACCAAATTCCCGGAATCGTAACAGCAATTTGTAACGGCTTATGGGCCGTTACGAATTTCCCGTTACAAATGCCCGTTACAAAATATTCGTAACAGGCTGAAGCCGTTACTAATTTTCTAAAAATTAATTGCGTAAGGGCTAAGCCGTTACTTTTTTTTTTTTTAGGCATGCCAGTCACACGCTTGGTCACACCAGGGTGGTAACACCTTTAGAATGTGCGTGTGCCATTCACATGCGTGCTATTATATTTCATCTTACACCGTATATGCCTAAGGTAACATCTCTATCCTTCATTCTAGTCTCGAGATACATACATCTCAAAAATAAAACCCTAAATTTTATTCTTACACCATATTATAGTTTAACTCCGCCTCTTCGTCCCTCTTCCACTCTTTTGATCTTTCTACACAGTGAGAAGATACAGATACTCAAAATTCTGAAAAAAAAACAAGATCGAAGGAATCTCATTCATCTTATTCTTACGTTCTTTGTTTTTATGCTTCTCAGAATGAGAAATTTTTCATACCAATTAAGAAGAAATCTAGGGTTTCAGTCGAAGAACGAGAAGATTAGGATGAGGTTTGAATGGATCTGAAATTGAAGATGGGTTTGATTCAGATGAGGTTTTCGGTTTTGTGGATTGTGAAATGAAGTTGAGGATCTGTATCTTATCTTACAGGAAAGAAGGAGAAGAGGTTGATGTTGCTACTGTTAAACAGATGAAATTAGGAATTAGGGTTCCTGCATCTGTTATTCTTGATAATTTGAGAGGGGTTTCGTGGAATCAAAATCTGTAGCTGTTATGGTTGAAGATTGAAGATGGAGGTTCTAGTGTTTGCCACTGTTAAAGGAAGAACGGATTGATGAAGAAATTGAGTTCAAAGAGAAAAGAAGATGATTTTGAATTCAGAGGTTTGTGCTAAAGGGTTCTGCTGGATTTGTTTTGAATCTCAGGGTATTTCTTTAATTCTTTTGATTATTATCTCTGTTTATGTTTTTTGGCCTTTTTGGTAAACCCTAGTCTAATTTGAGTTGTATCGGCACGGACACCAGAGGTCTCTTCCTTTTTTCTACTGAGCAGCGTTGGTTGTAGTGTTGGATGCATTGGATACATAGTCTCTAGTTGCTTTAGTTGCATCGTTAACATGTTCCCCGGCTGTGTTAACTGTGTTCTTAGCTGATTCAACTGGACTCTGATTAGAAGACATCTTAAAATGAAAGATTAATAAGTTTACTAGCTAGATGAGAGATCGAACTTCAAATTGGTGGATGTATGATAATAAGATGAAGAGGTTGTTTTCTTTTCCTGTTACAAATATAAGAGCAAGAAAATAAGATGAACCTATTTTACTTACGTTTTTACTAATACATTATTTATTGGGGCAATATTATGTTTAGTCTCGCAGACCTATTTGTTTGTAATTCTTAGATTGACAAACCGTTTAGTTAAGTAATTAAAAACACTATTTGATATTTATGCTTATTTTCCACCTACTCCTTGACGATTTTGCAAGATCGTATGATCTGACTAGATAACCTATTGTTGTATTTATGCAGATCGGAGTTCATTTTGGAGGAAAATTTTATGAATTTGTTCCATGGAATGGTGTTGTTAATTGGGATATTGCACCATGGGGTTATTGGCACATGTATGCAGAAAATGGATCATATAAGGTGATCTCTTTGTTTAAGATAGCCAAGTTTCTTGGATAGCCAAGTTTTTTCTTTATAATGCTAAGTCGTAGACCTAGCAAACATGCGAATTTCATCAAAAAAGAAAGAAAAAAAACAAGCAACAACATGCGATTGACATCAGTAGTCATTTTGCTTGAGCGTGTATGTGGAATTGTTTATATATATAAATTTATTGTTGAGTTGATCTTCCCGCTTTAATGTGTATCTTTGGGGCATCAATAACTATAGTAATTGTTATTGTTGTTTTGTTTTTCATTGCATATCACAAATCTTATTTTGATTGTGGTGGAGTCGGAGAGGGAACTACAAAGGATCCAGGGAACTCCATTGCGAGCTCCTACACACGAGGCGGGGCTTGCGGTAGCTTGTAGAGATACTGTTCGGGGATCTTAGATTACAAATGTGGGAAAAGAGATATGATGGTAGTAAGGGAAAGGTGCGTGATTCTCTTAATTTTAATGCACTCTTTAATTTCCTTCTGGTTTGCTGTTATAGCCTACACAAAGGACCACACGAAACTATCTACCTGTATACCCTCCACAAACCTAAACCAAGAATGCTTAAACGGAGATGTCAAATTAACAATTATAATTCTATGAATGGGTCTTGTTGACTGATCATCATATTCAAAATAGTTGAAAATTAACATGTTGAATCATCCATACAGGACCCGTACATGGATACTCACTAGAATTCATGTTCTTAAAGAGTTTCATTTCTTAATACTTATTTAAACCCAACAACCTTTAAGCTTGTACAACATTTCGTACATCAAGATCTTGGGAAATGGAAAATAAGTAAAGCAGTTATGCAAGCTTCTTTACACGTTTATACCTCTACATGAACTAAAGTTCATATGTCATTCCAACTTTCAGGAGACGTTTGTGAGGGATTTCGAAAACTTTCTCACTTTGTCTTAAATTTCTCCTTAAGAAGTTGAAGGCATAATTTATCAAAATCTTCTTAGCCACCACACGCGGGTTAGTCATGTTCTGCCATTATCAAGTTCCGCTTACTGATGTATTTTTTTTATTGCAATCGTCGGATAATGGAGAGTATGTGGTTGGAGAAGCCAAACTTGATGAAGAGTTTTGGGTGATTTTCAGTAATTTGAAATTCTGCTTTAAAATTGTTTTTTTCGAATTAGTTTTTGAAGGTGGGTTTAATTTGGGTTGTTTTTTGAGTAGGCATCGCGGAGTTGAAGCACAAGGACTTTATGAAGATCCATCACACAACCGGTTCGTAAAGCAATACGCCAAGCAGGTAAAACTACACTTACCACTACTGAAAATTAGTAAATGCATCACATGAGAATGGTACAGTTGCTTATTGGCTTACTGTCGATGCAGGAATTAATGTGATAATATGGCAATGTACGACACGTTATTTAAAAACCGTCCATGTGCACTATTGCTGCAAGAAAGGAAGGCGATAATGTGCTTATTGCCATGCTTAAAAATGTCATTGGAACACTGGATTTTCGTGGCAAGTACTGTCACGGGGAGACTTATCCGAGGTGCATTATACGTACTTGGGTAATTTTCTAATGTAATTTAGCAATTTGATGTTGAGAATCACCTAAGATTTATCCTTGATTGCGCAGGAACTTTGGAAGCCCGTGTGAGTTCATTTAGCACCTTCAAAGAAAGAGGATCACAGAAATATGGCATAATCTCAGTGTATCTCAACCGAAATTGCACGTCAACAAGGTGTTCAAAGCGACATCTATGAAGTTTGAGTTTGAATCTGCAAAAGAAGATGGTAAGACTATCCATCCCTCCATCCTTTGACTGCTTAAGTTCTCTTCCAGTCATCTAAATTGCACGCTTAGCTGCAAGGAGGAAAACTAATGCAACTGATTATCTTGAATTCGATATGACAATGGGTATTCTTTAAATTTGGGACCGGATCTCATTGGGTGCTTTGTATTTCTATAGTTTTTATTTGGTTTCGTTTCAAGGTGCAGCTATGTTTCTTAGTTCTCACATATTTTTATATTCTGTATTGTAGCCAATGCAATAACAACTGAACACAGAGTTGATTTAATAAGCATAACTGGTTCAATGCTCATATCTAAGGTAGGATTAAACCTCTTATGAAATTGGTTACACTCCTTTTCTAGTTCTTAAAAAATGATTCTTTTTAGAGCTTTTTGATTTTGGACTTGATAGGAAATTTTATTTGTTTTTCAGTCTAATCCTTCAATCAGCTGTGATAATACATCCACTACTTTTATTAGCCTCCCATGTCCTGATTTATTCATAACTTCCTGGATAATTAACCGATTTTCAGTTCTGATTTGCCTTCGAATAATTGGATGTGGAAATTTGAGACCACATTTGGTTTAGACAATGGCATATAATAAATATGTGATGGAAATCATGTTTGAATCATAGTAGGTAAAGGTTATAAGAAAACACGCACCTTAAAGTCCTCACTGTCTACTTTTCTTTCGATTTTGCTATTGCATATGGCTCAAAGTAGCTTGTGTGATTAAGAAGTCTATTTCGTGGTGATTTTCTTATTGTTCTTTCTTCTTTTTTTATCTTTTTTTTTCCTGCCGCAGTTGAAAGATCTTAGCATGTTGCTTCCAGCTTTAGTGTGAACACCTTCCGATCGGTTACATCTTCAAGCCTAGATGGTGAATATAATTGTAGAGGCCTAGATGGTGGTGCTGTAATGGCTTAGTCAAACATATTCAAGCTCCCCCATTCATTTCAGACATTGAATCAGCTCCTAATTAAGCCTTTCGAAAACGAGAGCAAGATCTTTTTCTCTTAGACTACTAGCTTTCAAGGTAATAAAGTTTATTCTTTGCTAATAAGTAATAACACAATTGGTGAAAACCGATTTCCTTAAATATATTTCATTCATGACGGTTGAGAAGTCAGGGATTTTGATGGTTTAGTCACGATGACCTGAGTTTCTTGAAGTATGTCTACTTCGGTCCCAGACCCAACTCCCTTGTACTCATATATTCTTTATTTGCATTCATTGTTGTATAACCTGAAATTTCTAAAGTTACAAATCGCTGAATTTATCTTGTATGTGAAGGATGCAGTTGCAGGTAGAAGCTTGTGTGTATGAGCTTTAAGCCACTGAAAACTTAGAATTCTCATAAGTTTCCAGTCCATTGTATTCCCTCAAAACATAGGAATTCTCTGAAGTTGTTCTTATTGAAAGAATAAGACTAATTATTGTTGTTGAATGCGTGACTGATTTTGGTTGAATCGAATTAAAAATTTTGCGGGAAATTATTTTTGAATTAGGCATATTCGTGGACAGTGTCTTAGGTCAATATTGACTGGTCAATAATTTTGACCAGTCAAGGTTGACCACAGCCCGATTTTTTGTTGTTACAAAAAAGTTCGTAACTTGACTCTGTTTTTACATGACTCTGTTACAAAAAAATCGTAACGGACCCGAGCCGTTACCACGTGGCAAATTCATGCTTGACTCAAGCACATTACGAGAGCCGGTTACAAAAAAAAATTCGTAACGGCCACAAAGCCGTTACAAAAAAATGTAACACCCACTTTTGCAATGGCGAGGGCCGTTACAACCCGTTTTAGTAACTGATGCGGTTCGTTTTCTAATCTCGAAATTTGGTGTAGTGGTAGTTATGTTGGAAATGAGTTCCCAACAATTATCCGCATTTAAAACCTTTGGCGGGGAGATCTCTTACCGCTAGATTTGCCGGTTGTCATTTTAATTAGACAATCTTCCCGTCGTTAGGGGGGGATAAGAAAAGTATTTTCTAAGAGAACGACAGAAATTGTCGTGGTGTGTTCCCACTGTGTCTCATATTGATTCTTGTACTCCACAAATGTAAATGTGAAGTGACAAAAATAATCGATTTTCAGAATGTACACTGATGTCGCTAAAGTGACAAGATCACACATACCAGCTGCAAATATTCCTGCTGTAGTTGCGGGTTTTCCCACACTACACCCCTTACTCAATTTTGCTTAATTAGTCCATTGAAAGATGTAAGATCAAGAATATTTATTGATTGAATTCATGAATTGTTTACACAAGAAAATAGAATTACACTTAGAAATTAAAACACTCTCAAACTTTCTCTCTCCTAATGACTTGCCCAACAACTCCCAAAAGATCTCTCCTCTTTTGAGACTCACTTAGCCCTTTATATAGGGTAATACATAGTGGATGACAGCTAAGCTACCCTTTATTTTCGGGAATGTCTCGCGAAGTGTCGCGAGATGCACAAACATTCACTCTCGCGACACTTCTTAACCCTCGCCAGATCTCACGTCTTTTTTATGTCTTGCTCGTCGTTATTCTTTGCGTCGCTTATTTTAGCTCTCTGACACGCCTCGCGACATCGTTGTTTATTAACCCCGCGAGCCCGTACGTTGCGATATTATGGTCCTACATCTTGCCTCTTTTTCCTTGAATATTGCTTGAAGAGCGATCTTTAAGGAAAAATCGTTGTTGTAATAATCTTTGGTCTTGATGAAGGAACAAGCGAAGAATCTTGTTCTTGAAAAGTACGTACTTGCCTCTATTCTTTTGTGAAGTTAGAAGTTTCTTTGAGATATACATTTAGTATCGATTCTTGTCTTTCCTCATATTTCTCCTGCGAAGGGAAGAGTATCATGAGAGCGATCCTTTTGATTTCTTTTGTTGTTTATCTTTATCTGTTTCAGTTTTGTACTTTTACACGGATTTTGATTATTAATATCTTTTCTTGACACGTCTCTTTCAACCGTTTATTCTTGACCGTTCATGTCTCTTCTCGCATTAAATGACCTCGTTTTTCTCGAGGATCTTTTTCCCTATATATAGTTTTCTTTTCCTCTCCTTTTCATTCTTTAGTTTCTCTCTCGTAACTTCTCTTTGATTTTCTCCTTCCGCAATTTGCGCTTACTCTTGCAAATCTTTTCTTCATCTTTTCTAACGCTGAACCTAATCTCCAACCTCCCATCCATTCCCATACTGATAATGGCTTTCATTAGTCGTGCATATAAAGCTTCTTTCCCCATGAATTCAATCTTCACTCCCCCTTTTTTGGTAGTTCTTCCTTGTAATATAATTGGCTAACGTTATCGATGTATAACTCTTTCGTCAGAAGATGAATAACAATGTTCCATCTTTTCCATTCCCATACTTGCCTCGTTATTCATCTTCGGATGGAAGATTTTGGTTATCTTCTTGTATTTGATAATAATCTTATTGTTGATTGAAATGGATCATCGCGACGGAGTCATGGTATCTTCATGAATTGAGAATTCTATCTCTTTTGTTGCGACAAGGTTATGACCGCCCCCACATTTTCATGTGATGGCTCATTGACCTCTGCCTTATCATTTTTTGTGGTCTTCCGAGTTAGACCTCCTAATTAGAGGTCCTCCCCCTGCCACCTTTTACGGCGACAAAATCGCGGGACGTCCTTACACTTGCATGTAAAGACCCATTGATCTTGTCTTATCATTTTCCAAGTATTTTTGCCTCTGCAGGATGTTTTAGTTGCGACAATATGACGGGCCTAGACATCCTCGCGAACATAAAGCCCATGACATTGCCGTCGTGCGACGAAATCGCGGGGACGTCCGTACACTTTTCGTGTAAAGACCCATTGATCTCGCCTTACCCTCGCGTTAGTATTATTGCCTGCAAGGGATCATTTTGCACAAATATGACGAGCCTACGTTCTCTTGCGAAAACATAGCCTTATGACATTTGCGTCTGTTTTGACACCCCCTAATGGAGAGCGTCGCCCTTATCATCTCCCGGTTGCCTCTTCAAGGAGGCGAAACATCGGCCATACAAGACTAGCTCCTCCCATCCGGTCTTAACAACAACCGTTGTTTTCGCAGCCTCTTATCCCTTATACCTATATGGTTTATGGTTACGAGACCGCACCCTAAGTGGAGTTTTCTTGGGCGAGTGCAACGCATGCCAAGACTTGCCAAGAATGGCCAGGGTAGGTTCATCCATCCCGGGCACTCTGGCTCAACCGTGTACCTCGGCGCCTTGTGATGGTTATTTTCAATGATGTTGTAGTAATAAAAGGGTTGTCGTTCACTCGGACTTGATGGGTTTGATTTTAAGAATTACTAGAAGAAAATACTAAAAAAAAAATATATACAAATATTGTCACAGGATGAAGAGATGTGCTGGGACTCAGGATTCAGCCAAACTCATAACAAAAAGGTTCAAATATTAATTCTTTTAACAATTATCGCGCAACAAATAAAAACATTGACTCTTATTTTTGCCAAGATAGATTCTCAAAAGATTGGTTGTAAATCCTAAGCATGATGTATCAAAACATTTAAGCTAGGCATACATCATCAAATTAAATGACAACCAATTAATTCAAATCATATTTCAATTAAAATTAATGCAAAAGTCTTAAAAAAGAATTAAATAATTTTACCCATGTATGAAATTCGTCTTCCTCCGTCGTCCCAGGAATGGGGTTTAGCTCATCATGTTGGAAACACGCTCAAATGGTGATTTTATTGCTCAAAAATGGTTTACAAATGATGAACAAAGGAGAATAAGATGAAAATCGGGTTTGCAACAGTTATAGATGTTGCAAACACTGTTACAAAGAATGATAAAGACGAAATGCTTTCTTTGTTCTTTTAAGTCTCGCCCTATAAACTATGACCCATTTTGTGAGTCTTTATTCTGGTTGAAGAACGACTGTCCTTGAGAGTCTGTTCTTCACGTTCTTGAGGTTCTTGCAGCAGCAATGCACTCTGCAAATCGATTTTCTAAGCTCTGTGGTCGCTCAAACTATCCCCAAACTCTCCATAACCCTTCATTGATCAACCAGAAACTATTTATAACCCATCAGAAGCAAAATATTACGCTCATTACTCCAGAGAATCCTCATTTACTCGGTATCAAAAATATTGTTCTCGGAAATATTCTTTCCATTTTTTTGTAAAGACGCGCGCCTGCCCGATGAAATATATCCTTTTTATCTCTTACACACTCCTCGGTTGTTGCTCGAGCCAACTAGCATGCATAGAACACGTTGAAAAACACCAAAACTCATGCAAGGCCGTGTACGAGTACGTGTTGCTCTGTGAACTTCTCGCGACAATTCCAAAAAACTGGTCGAACGAAGGCCTATACCGGCCCTGTTAGGTCAAATGGAAGCTACCCAAACAATCTCAGCCATTTAATCTCCTTCTAACTCGTCCAAAAATCCGATCAAAATCCGCGTTCTTGTAAAACATTTCCCCAAAATATTTTTCAAACGAGGAAGAAAGGGTTGCCCCTTATCCCAAAGCTGGGGTGCGAATATCAACAGGTGCCCCTTAGTAATTGGGTTACCCCTTATCCAAAGTGGGAGTCCGAATATCAAAAAGTCCTCCTGGTGTTCCGAGCAACTTTTCGAGCCGAATTTTCCAACAAATATTTATTTCCAAAAATACCTAAAAATACATAAAAACATAATATTAGTACAAAAATCGAGTTCCAACAATATAGACAATGAGGACAATTCAGACACAAAAAAGTGTCTATCAAACACCCCCAAACTTATTATTTGCTAGTCCTCGAGCAAATTTATTCTAGAAAAAATAAAAATCATTTGAACCCCTAGGTGGCCCTAGAGGCGGAGTGTTGTCTCCGGA
The DNA here is from genome assembly GCA_023531295.1 of Papaver armeniacum. NCBI lineage: Eukaryota > Viridiplantae > Streptophyta > Magnoliopsida > Ranunculales > Papaveraceae > Papaver > Papaver armeniacum. The sequence continues at coordinate 81,781 of JAJJWW010000687.1, forward strand.
GGGTTTACCAGAGGTGTACCCACAAAACCTTTACTCGAGACCCTAGCTATCTACACAAAACCTTGGAAGGCACTAAAGAATCTCCTTGGTTGGCATACTTATTGACTACGGGAGGAAGTACACGATGCGAAATTCCAATTCTTTGTACACGAGTTTGCACTCAAGCATACTAAAATTCATATTTAAGTCACAGAGCTCTACTCAGATAGTCGCACTATGGACATCAATACCCGGAGTCAAAACTAATCACATGGATAGATCAAGAAGATGGATATAGAGAAAAACATAGATGGTTTTGATGTTTACTAAGTGACAGGTGTTTCCCATATCTCTGTCGAAGGCCTCCGCCAAAACGAACCTATCCTAATGGGTTGAGATACTAGTCGACTAATATCAACACCTTTGGCATATACAAAGGGAACCTGAGGTCGATAATCCTAACTCTAGGTCAACACAACTGGCATATACAAGGGTTCCCGGTGGTCGACTTTATTGAATTTATTAGGTTGGTACGATGGTCTGGTCTTTTTTTTTTTAACTTTTTTTTCAACTTTTTTTTTTTTTTTTTTTTTTTTCAACTTTTTTTTTTCAACTTTTTTTTTTTTTTTTTTTTTTTTGGTATCTCAATCACTCTATTTCACTCTAGCATTGGTAACAACTTGATTCGTGGGCCCCACCTAATCACTTAGAGAAACATAGTTTAAAAAAACAAAACAAAAAAAAAAAGAAGTGAAAAGGACTCAACGAGATATGGTGAAACTATCATGTTATTTCTAACACCTCGAGCTCTGTGCTTCTATGAATAGACTCTTTAGATGTTTCCATCTAATCGATTGGTTCCTCAACTCCTACAACCAAAATGCTTCCATCCACTTAGATTGGTTAGTGCCATCCTTAATAAGCATAAATTTCTAGGCTCGGAGTTTATCAATGCAACTAAAAAGTTTCTCCCATACCCCCAAACTTAAATCTAACATTGTCCTCAATGTTCTAAAGATGAAATTAAAAACATGAACAAGGAGAAACTGTTACCATTTGAAGCAAAAGAGTTAAGGAAAGATATTACCGTGTTGCATGAGCATGGGTTACCTCCCAAGAAGTGCTAAGTTTAAAGTCTTCAGCCAGACATTGGAAGAGATTAGTCACCTCGAAGAATCATAAAGCAGCAGCCGGAATAACTGCGGGTCATCTAGATCAAAAAGTGCTAACCACAAGAAGAGGAGACTGCAACAGACCAGGAAAAATATCCAACAGACCCTTATCTATTTTTAAGACCACTACATCTAGTTGTGGTTCAGGTTCAGGCTCTATAAAAGGGTCTAGATAAAAAAATTTCATAGGTTGCGTTTCCTCATAAGTTGGATCCGAATGTTCAGGTTCTAGAGTCTGGAAAAACTCAAATAAAAACTTAGAAGCACATAATAATAACCTGAATAATTGAGGATCCTCTAAGTCAATCGGTTTTTGACTTACTCGGTGACCACAATAAGATTGGTGGTCTTCCTTAAGCAAATGTGTCGACCCTAATATCCTAAAGAAATTAGGTTTAGTCTCAAAACTTAATAATTGACACATTTGTAACTCATACGTTCCCACAATTGAAAGGAAAGTTTTTGGTGGGAAAACAAAGTCAATTTTGGTATCATAGCTCGGGTTAACCACATCAACCGGAGAGGATGGGTTTCTAACAACCGAACTTCTTCTTGGACATTATTAGGTTCGGGAGAGCTAGCATGAAGGTAATCTGGCACAATGGTTGAGGCACATATATCAAGTCCCAAGTGAGGGATCTCTGTAAGAGCTAAAGGTAAGGCACAAGGAGAATGATAATCACCCCCAAACTTAGAATTTTGGGTGTCTCTAGATAGACTAGCTACAATTTCCCTAATTTCTAGATCATCAAAATCCTGAAAATGGTCAATGATGTTGTAGTAATTTCCCCGGCAGCGGCGCCAAAAATTGATGGTTATTTTCAATGATGTTGTAGTAATAAAAGGGTTGTCGTTCACTCGGACTTGATGGGTTTGATTTTAAGAATTACTAGAAGAAAATACTAAAAAAAAAAATATATACAAATATTGTCACGGGATGAAGAGATGTCTTTGGGACTCGTGGATTCAGACCAAACTCATAACAAAAAGGTTCAAATATTAATTCTTTTAACAATTATCGCGCAACAAATAAAAACATTGACTCTTATTTTTGCCAAGATAGATTCTCAAAAGATTGGTTGTAAATCCTAAGCATGATGTATCAAAACATTTAAGCTAAGCATACATCATCAAATTAAATGACAACCAATTAATTCAAATCATATTTCAATTAAAATTAATGCAAAAAGTCTTAAAAAAAGAATTAAATAATTTTACCCATGTATGAAATTCGTCTTCCTCCGTCATCCCAGAGATGGGGTTTAGCTCATCATGTTGGAAACACGCTCAAATGGTGATTTTATTGCTCAAAAAATGGTTTACAAATGATGAACAAAGGAGAATAAGATGAAAATCGGGTTTGCAACTTGATTATAGATGTTGCAAACAACTGTTACAAAGAATGATAAAGACGAAATTTGCTGCTGTTCTTTTAAGTCTCATTCTATAAACTATGACCCACGCCTGTGAGTCTTTGTTACTTGTTGAAGAACGACTGTCCTTGAGAGTCCGTTCTTCACGTTCTTGAGGTTCTTCGGCAGAGCAATGCATTCTCTCGAAATCGATTTTCTAAGCTCGTAGTCGCTCAAACTATCCCCAAACTCTCCATAACCCTTCATTGATCAACTGGAAACTATTTATAACCCATCATAAGCAAAATATTACGCTCATTACTCCGGAGAATCCTCATTTACTCGGTATCAAAAATATTGTTCTCGGAAAATATTCTTTCCATTTTTTGTAGCGGCACGCGCCTGCCCGATGAAATATATCCTTTTTATCTCTTACACACTCTGGTTGTTGCTCGAGCCAACTAGCATGCATAGAACACGTTGAAAAACACCAAAACTCATGCAAGGGCGTATGCAGTACGTGTTGCTCGTGAACTTCTCGCGACAATTCAAGCCAAAACTGGTCGAATGAAGGCCTATACCGGCCTGTTAGGTCAAATGGAAGCTACCCAAACAATCTCAGCCATTTAATCTCCTTCTAACTCGTCCAAAAATCCGATCAAAAATCGCAGGTTCTTGTAAAACATTTCACAAAATATTTTTCAAACGAGGAAGAAAGGGTTGCCCCTTATCCCAAAGCGGGGGGTGCGAATATCAACAGGGTGCCCCTTAGTAATTGGGTTACCCCTTATCCAAAGTGGGAGTCCGAATATCAACAGTCCTCCGGGGGTGTTCCGAGCAACTTTTCGAGCCGAATTTTCCAACAAATATTTATTTCCAAAAATACCTAAAAATACATAAAAACACAATATTAGTACAAAAATCGAGTTCCAACAATATAGACAATGAGGACAATTCAGACACAAAAAAGTGTCTATCAATGACCCCCAAACTTATTATTTGCTAGTCCTCGAGCAAATTTATTCTAGAAAAATAAAAATCATTTGAACCCCTAGGTGGCCCTAGAGGCGGAGTGTTGTCTCCGGGAGGGTTTACAGAGGTGTACCCACAAAACCTTTACTCCAGACCCTAGCTATCTACACAAAACCTTGGAAGGCACTAAAGAATCTCCTTGGTTGGCATACTTATTGACTACAGGAGGAAGTACCCTGATGCGAAATTCCAATTCTTTGACACGAGTTTGCACTCAAGCATACTAAAATTCATATTTAAGTCACGAGCTCTACTCGGATAGTCGCACTATGGACATCAATACCCGGAGTCAAAACTAATCACATGGATAGATCAAGAAGATGGATATAGAGAAAAACATAGATGGTTTTGATGTTTACTAAGTGACAGGTGTTTCCCATATGCGTTCGAAGGCCTCCGCCAAAACGAACCTATCCTAATGGTGAGATACTAGTCGACTAATATCAACACACCGGCATATACAAGGGAACCGAGAGGTCGATAATCCTAACTCTAGGTCAACACAACTGGCATATACAAGGGTTCCGGTGGTCGACTTTATTGAATTTATTAGGTTGGTCGATGGTCCTGGTCTTTTTTTTTTTATCTTTTTTTTCAACTTTTTTTTTTTTTCAACTTTTTTTCAACTTTTTTTTTTTTTTTTTTTTTTTTTTTTTTTTTTTTTTGGTATCTCAATCACTCTATTTCACTCTAGCATTGGTAACAACTTGATTCGTGGGTCCCACCTAATCACTTAGAGAAACATAGTTTAAAAACAAAACAAAATAAAAACAGAAGTGAAAAGGACTCAACGAGATATGGTGAAACTATCATGTTATTTCTAACACCCGAGCTACATTGCTTCTATGAATAGACTCTTTAGATGTTTCCATCTAATCAGATTGGTTCCTCAACTCCTACAACCAAAATGCTTCCATCCACTTAGATTGGTTAGTGCCATCCTTAATAAGCATAAATTTCTAGGCTCTGGAGTTTATCAATGCAACTAAAAAGTTTCTCCCATACCCCCAAACTTAAATCTAACATTGTCCTCAATGTTCTAAAGATGAAATTAAAAACATGAACAAGGAGAAACTGTTACCATTTGAAGCAAAAGAGTTAAGGAAAGATATTACCGTGTTGCATGAGCATGGGTTACCTCCCAAGAAGTGCTAAGTTTAAAGTCTTCAGCCAGACATTGGAAGAGATTAGTCACCTCGAAGAATCATAAAGCAGCAGCCGGAATAACTGCGGGTCATCTAGATCAAAAAGTGCTAACCACAAGAAGAGGAGACTGCAATAGACCAGGAAAATATCCAACAGACTCTTATCTATTTTTAAGACCACTACATCTAGTTGTGGTTCAGGTTCAGGCTCTATAAAAGGGTCTAGATAAAAAAAATTCATAGGTTGCGTTTCCTCATAAGTTGGATCCGAATGTTCAGGTTCTAGAGTCTGGAAAAACTCAAATAAAAACTTAGAAGCACATAATAATAACCTGAATAATTGAGGATCCTCTAAGTCAATCAGTTTTGACTTACTCAGCTGACCACAATAAGATTGGTGGTCTTCCTTAAGCAAATGTGTCGACCCTAATATCCTAAAGAAATTAGGTTTAGTCTCAAAACTTAATAATTGACACATTTGTAACTCATATGTTCCCACAATTGAAAGGAAAGTTTTTGGTGGGAAAACAAAGTCAATTTTGGTATCATAGCCTGGGTTAACCACATCAACCAGAGGATGGGTTTCTAACAAGCGAACTTCTTCTGGACATTATTAGGTTCGGGAGAGCTAGCATGAAGGTAATCGGCACAATGGTTGAGGCACATATATAAAGTCCCAAGTGAGGGATCTCTGTAAGAGCTAAAGGTAAGGCACAAGGAGAATGATAATCACCCCCAAACTTAGAATTTTGGGTGTCTCTAGATAGACTAGCTACAATTTCCCTAATTTCTAGATCATCAAAATCCTGAAAATGGTCAATGATGTTGTAGTAATTTCCCCGGCAGCGGCGCCAAAAATTGATGGTTATTTTCAATGATGTTGTAGTAATAAAAGGGTTGTCGTTCACTCGGACTTGATGGGTTTGATTTTAAGAATTACTAGAAGAAAATACTAAAAAAAAAATATATACAAATATTGTCACAGGATGAAGAGATGTCTTTGGGACTCGGGATTGACCAAACTCATAACAAAAAGGTTCAAATATTAATTCTTTTAACAATTATCGCGCAACAAATAAAAACATTGACTCTTATTTTTGCCAAGATAGATTCTCAAAAGATTGGTTGTAAATCCTAAGCATGATGTATCAAAACATTTAAGCTAAGCATACATCATCAAATTAAATGACAACCAATTAATTCAAATCATATTTCAATTAAAATTAATGCAAAAGTCTTAAAAAAAGAATTAAATAATTTTACCCATGTATGAAATTCGTCTTCCTCCGTCGTCCCAGAGATGGGGTTTAGCTCATCATGTTGGAAACACGCTCAAATGGTGATTTTATTGCTCAAAAATGGTTTACAAATGATGAACAAAGGAGAATAAGATGAAAATCGGGTTTGCAATGATTATAGATGTTGCAAACAACATTACAAAGAATGATAAAGACGAAATGCTGTTGTTCTTTTAAGTCTGCCCTATAAACTATGACCCACGCCTGTGAGTCTTTGTTCTTGTTGAAGAACGATTTCGTCCTTGAGAGTCGAGTTCTTCACGTTCTTGAGGTTCTTCAGCAGCAGCAATGCATTCTCTGCAAATCGATTTTCTAAGCTCTGTGGTCGCTCAAACTATCCCCAAACTCTCCATAACCCTTCATTGATCAACCAGAAACTATTTATAACCCATCATAAGCAAAATATTACGTTCATTACTCCAGAGAATCCTCATTTACTCGGTATCAAAAATATTGTTCTCGGAAAATATTCTTTCCATTTTTTTTTAGCAAGACGCGCCTCGCTCGATGAAATATATCCTTTTTTTATCTCTTACACACTCCGGTTGTTGCTCGAGCCAACTAGCATGCATAGGAACACGTTGAAAAACACCAAAACTCATGCAAGGTCGTGTACGAGTACGTGTTGCTCGTGAACTTCTCGCGACAATTCCAACCAAAGCGGTCGACAGAAGGCCTATACCAATTTCGTTAGGTCAAATGGAAGCTACCCAAACAATCTCAGCCATTTAATCTCCTTCTAACTCGTCCAAAAATCCGATCAAAAATGCCGGTTCTTGTAAAACATTTCCCGCCAAAATATTTTTCAAACGAGGAAGAAAGGGTTGCCCCTTATCCCAAAGTCGGGGTGCGAATATCAACAGTGGTGCCCCTTAGTAATTGGGTTACCCCTTATCCAAAGTGGGAGTCCGAATATCAAAAGTCCTCCGGGGTGTTCCGAGCAACTTTCGAGCCGAATTTTCCAACAAATATTTATTTCCAAAAATACCTAAAAATACATAAAAACACAATATTAGTACAAAAATCGAGTTCCAACAATATAGACAATGAGGACAATTCAGACACAAAAAAGTGTCTATCACCTTGTGCATACACTGACTCCTAAGAAGAGACCCTCGGTACGCCCAACCGTGGTATAACCTACATATATAGTTGGGAATCCAAGGTACCTCTTAGGATAGGCTTTCATGGGCCCCAAATTTTCATGGTTCAAGGCTTCGGAGCGGTGTAACCTTCCCCCCGAACCATGGCGAGAGATACCCCTTATATGACGCACTTTAGGTCTTACATTTGCCTCTTACGAAATGTTATTCGCGAACTAGGTGTACGCCATAAAGGTTCGTCCCATTCTTTTGCGCATTCATATTTGTTAAATCATTCAATCATTCATATTTCATTATTTGCTGATATTTGTTTGCGAAGTATTCGCGTAGTTCTGTTTCATTTGTTGTATTTCACTTTTCTTTCTTAGTCGAATTCTCATTTTACTCTTGGCTGCGAGATTCTCGCACATCATTACTTCAGCTGCTACTTTGCATTTTGCTTTTATTGATTATTCACTTCTTATGCCTTTTGTTCCTCATATCTTTTGCTTCTTTATTGTCATAATGTTTGTCTCGGGGATTCACCTCGCGAGATATGTTCGGCCCTCACTTCTATAGCATCTACCATCGTTTCTCCTTTCTCTGTTCATTTCTCACATGTTGCTTCCAATCCTTTCTTTTGGCATTTCTTTCTTCGCAGGCTTTCTATATCGACCTCATGACACCATTGCGACTCCTTCCAGTCTCCCGTATGATACCAATGCCGTTTGGATGTGGAAATTTTATACATTGATGATATGTTGATGCGACTCCCAAGATTTCATGAAGCCATGGCCTCCCAATCGGCCGCATTATATGGAGATTCCACGTCAACCACATGAGAATAAGATATCAGTTGATAATCCTTGTAGAGGTATTCTCATGTGAACCTCTCCCTTTGGTTTGTTTGCAGTGCCATTAAAGCCATATATCTTGTATGTAGAGGGGATCAAATCCTCATCCTTTCCTCCCATCGTCTTATAAGTATGGTAAAAAAAGAATATTCACCGAACTTCCAAGTATCGATTAAGATTCGGTTGATCGCTTGACAAGCTTCTCGCCTCATCATCTTCTCCATCAACTGGTTTTGGGTTAATCTCTAGTTTCACAACCAACGGGCTATCATGTGTTTCTCTTCCTTTTGGTACTTCATCTGCAGAGAAAGAAATAGTCTTCAGCTGCCACTTCTCTAACTGCGTCGTTCTCGCCAGACTCATTATTTCTTTATCATTAGCATCTCTCGCAAAGACTCTACTGAGCACATTGTCATGAAAATCTTCAATGGTGCGATAGGAGTGGACGATAGAGTTGCAATTCAAATTCTTAGCCTTTGTCCCAATTTCTATCACAAATGATTCCTTTCCCTTCGCCGACACACATCTATGCATCTCTCGGTGGTGGTGGTAATGTCCGGCCCGTTTCTTCTCCCTTTAGAAAGTGGTTCGGCTTCCCCGATCAATCATCCCGAGAATAATTCTCTTTATGTTTCTACAATCATTTGTGTGATGCCCATGGAAGCGATGGTAAGAACAAAACTCATGACTTCTATCGCTGGCGGTGGTTCCATTCCCACGTTCCAAGGTCTTGGTACATTTTCCATCACAAGTATAGCTTCCCAGATCTTTTCCACACTAGCATTCGGTGGAGGCATCTTAATCTGTTCCCATACTGCTCGTGGCTTCTCTCGCCCTCCATGGTTATTTTGCTTTCGTCCACCATAAGTTTCTTGCACATGATCCACCTCGAATCTTATTATTGTGCATTACGGTTGTAATAGTTCCTTTCTCGCTCAAACTCTTCTTGATCGTGGATTCCCATGGCTACTATCTTCGTTGTCCCTCATCGCTTTCCTTGCTCGTTGTCCTGCGAAGTGCTCGCCACTGTGTTTATGAATTGAGGCAGCAAGCTTGCATTCGCAGTGTTAGAGCTTGTGTTCGCGACTGGATAAGAATTCATTTCATTCTGTCTTTCTTCTAAGGCAATATATTCTTCCTGTAATTCTCGCAGTTCTGCCATCGTGATTGTATTTTTGATTCTAAAAATTTGAATATATAACAAATTGGTCGCGAAGAGAGCATTCACAAATGATAGGATGAGGTATCTTTCCTCAACACGTCCTGCCATTTCGCTACACATGGTCCTCCATCTTATTGTCAACTGCCTTAAACTCTCGCCAACTCTTTGTTTCAACCCGAATACATCTTCAATACCTGGTCGCGAAGAGTTGTTACTTATGTATGCTCCTAGGAATGTGGCTTGTAAATGGTTGAATGATGTGATTGTATTTCTTGGCAGTCCTTCAAACCATTTTAGTGCTTCTCTATTAGGCTTGACGCAAAATATTTGCATACTATAGCGTCATGATTCTCCCATTGCAACATGCATCTCATATAAGCCTTGATATGTTGTATCGCACAAAGTTGTTCCATCAAAGATGTTGGTTAATGCGGGTAGATTACACTTAGGAGGTATTCCTCCCATTTGTACTTCTAGCGTGAAAGGATTCTTCGCAGCTTTCTCGCGATGGCTTCGTCAGTTGTCTCCTTCCTCCTTCCCTTCTATTATTCAGTAATCCTCTCATCTCAGCCAGTTCTCTTAATTTGTTCATTTGCCTCGAGTTTGTTTCTACTTGGTCTTTTAGCTCGCTTCTCTCCTTCTTCGCTCCCGCCTATTTTGATCTTCTTGCTCGTTATTTTCTCTCTTCTTTCCCCGCGACGCTCTTCCTCGTCTCTTTCGTCAATTCGCACGCCATTATATCGGTTGTTCTCTCTTCTTGGCTGCCTCTCAGCTCTCATCATCTGCACCCTCTCATATTCTTCGTTGATATTTCTATTGGTACGATTTTGTTCCCTTCTTCTTTCGCGGTTGTCATGGTTATTCTCACGGATTGCTTCTTCCATCTCTTGATTTTCCATTTCTGCTCTTATCCTTTCTCTCTCGTGAGCTAGTCGCGCTTGTTCAATGTAGTGTCTCTCAATATCATCCCTCGATCTCTGTTTTTCTTCTCAATTCTTCTCTCCCGTGCAAGATTATTCTTCCCTCAAAGAATTTGGGTCATTCGGCCCTTGGAGTTGCATGTTTCCTTGATTTTCCTATTCCGCTCGTTTTGAATATTTTGGCTGAGGAATATAACGATCTTCCATTTCTCCTCTTCTCTCGCCATGCTCTATGCTTGGATTTTGTGTTTCCGTTGGTTTTCTTCCTCGGTACTTTCTCGTTGGTAGAACTCTCCTCTTCTTCCCTAATCGGCCTCGAGCTTGATCTCGCACTACTTCTTGATCTTCTATTTTGCAATCTCATATTTTCCATCCTCAACTCATGATTCTCGTCTTGTCAAGTTTGCTCTCTTCCTCTCTACCGTCTCTTCGTGTATTGTTTGTCTCAATCTTTCTAATGCTGTGATTTCTTCGTTTCCTGGATTGGTTTCTCCATTCGTCCCTTGCTCCCCTTGTCCATTGCTCACCACTGTCGCTCCTCTTCTCTCTCATCTTCGAATCGATCTCCAAGTATGCACACTTACTCTATCATAATCCATGCCCGCATTTGCTACTGGGGAAATCGGTGGTTGATTTTGATCTTCTCCATCATTTCTCATATTCATCCTTGACGATTCTCCTGTTTCATTCCTCCTTTCTCCAGCAAGTCTCCCACTTCTTCTTACAATCGTTGGTTGCCCTTGTACATTTCTTCTTCTAGCCATTTTTCTTTTTCATCGAATTCTTGAGTATCACCCAAATCTTTTCTATTAATCCAAATTCCTTTCGATTGCGTCAACACCTCGCTCCTCTCCCTGTTTCTAGCGCATATGTAGTCAGCAGGTTTTCCCACACTACACCCCTTACTCAATTTTGCTTAATTAGTCCATTGAAAGATGTAAGATCAAGAATATTTATTGATTGAATTCATGAATTGTTTACACAAGAAAATAGAATTACACTTAGAAATTAAAACACTCTCAAACTTTCTCTCTCCTAATGACTTGCCCAACAACTCCCAAAAAGATCTCTCCTCTTTTACAGACTCACTTAGCCCTTTATATAGGGTAATACATAGTGGATGACAGCTAAGCTACCCTTTATTTTCGGGAATGTCTCGCGAAGTGTCGCAGATGCACAAACATTCACTCTCGCGACACTTCTTAACCCTCGCCAGATCTCACGTCTTTTTTATGTCTTGCCTGTCGTTATTCTTTGCGTCGCTTATTTTAGCTCTCTGATCGCTCATGACATCGTTGTTTATTAACCCACGAGCCCAGACGTTGCGATATTATGGTCCTACATATGCAAGGTTAGAAATCCTCAGTATGGGGTACACCATAGCCTAAGGTGTTGCAACTACACTTGGTGGAAGTGTAGTTGAGGCTGTGGCTTCATAAAGGAAGATGGAGAGACCACCAGGTTCGATCAATGCTCACCTATAAAGGAAGTAAATGAGTAAGGCACAACCTAATTTGTATCATTAATGAAATCATCTCATTTGATTGTCTCTGACTATGTCCATGAATCAATACTGGAGGACGCTCCGAAGTTTTAAATGATTCTAGAGAACAATGAAATCCTGACAGATTATGAGAATGCACATGAGTCAATGGAAGGATCATGCGTGCAATAATGATATAATCCATAAATAGTTGCTCTAGAAGTAGAGCATAATTAGATCGAACCATGCTTTATTTTGATTAATTTCAAATAAATAGCATATTTGGCCTACACAATCCAGGTAGAACTTGGTTCTTTGACAAATATACGGGTATTTGGTGTGGTAGTGCTAACCAACCAAGTGTAAAGCCTATTGGACATACATGATTAATTTGTCACAAAGCATAATGAGAAGAAAGCAGTCTTAAAGTATAAAGACTCGCTTTCAGGCGCGAGGTTTCTCACAAAGCCCGGAATTGTTCTCTTGTAATGAACTTTATAGTGTTCCGCTACTTAGTTAGCTTGGTAATTTCAAAAGGACTTGAAATGCAAGATATGTATGTGGTTGTTACGTATCTCTAAAAGAATCAAGACACAGAAGATATTCACAAAAGTACTTGATAGCCTTTTGTTACCTAAATCAGTAACTCTAAACCACAGAGTGCATTTACAGTTAGATAGAACGATCACTTATAGATAGCAATCAGGCGGATGTGGTATACCCGTCTAAGTGGCTATTTGATTTGGAGGGGATAGACAAGTAAGTTATTTTTCCTTGCGTATTCACAAGAAAGTTCTTGATTTGGCTATCTATGTCGATGGTATAGACATGATGGGTACTCTTGATGTAATAAGATACCTTAAAAGCTATTTGAAATCCGAATTTGAGATGAAAAACTGGGGAAAGCTCGACCGAATACCGAGCTTGTGGTATATTATTCCACCGGTTTGCATATGTCTAAAGTTCTCGTGCAATTTAACAAAGACATGCATCCCGATAGCACTCCCACGATTAGTCGAGGTTCAAATGTAAGTAAGTGACCATTTCGTCTAAAAGGAAGATGACGAAGATGTATTGGGAGATCAAATTCTCATATCTAAGTACAATATACGCATTGTTGTACTTAGTATAGTAATATACTCGATTAAATGTTACACCTCATGGAACTTGTTAGCTAGATATAGCTCGGCGCCAACGCAACGTCATTGGAATGGTACAAAGGAATGTAATCATGTACTTAAAAGTAACCACCGACATAAGTTTGTTTTATCCCTACAAAGACATAAAAGGAATGCTAAAGGAATCGCAATCCAAAGGTTGTTGATTATGAAGGAACAATAATCTTGTAATCGTGGGGAGATATGGTAGACTATTTTCTAAGTCATTACCGATATTCGGTTGAAAAGTATATGACTAAAGGAACTGTCTAGAACAACTCGAAAGTAATCGGGGGAGATGCCGACATCGGGGAGGATCCAAGGATATGATGTCCACATATTTTATTTCGAAATTGAAGATGTGTTGTACTCTTTTTCCCTTCGATCGAGAATAATTTTTCCCAAAGGGTTTTTCACTCGACAAGGTCTTTTAGCGAGACAACACTAAAAAGTCAAGTATGTTGAATGTTGAAGACATAAATATCGTGTTGATATTACTAAAAATATCTGAATAAAAGAAATGAAACGCGATAGTCGGTTAAGCAACGTAACTTCCAGAATTAACAACAAGGTCTTATAAACATTCAAGTCACCAAAGTAATGTGTGATAAACTTCTTTTGACTGCGTTAGACTAATGAAAATTGTCTGACATCAGGGGGGCATCTAATAGTGTGTTGAACTATTTTCCTTCACCGAGGTTGCTTTTTTCCTACATGGTTTTGTTACTCGGCAAGGTTTTAAATGAGACAACAACAAACACCGGGATGTAATTTCTAGCCTAAGGCTATTGTCTTTCCTACGAGGATTTTCTGCCTTAGGAGTTGTGAAGCAACTAGTCAACTTCAACGGAGCAAAGTGATCATATACAACGGATCACCTTTACTTGCATCTTTCACGTTGTACTCTTTTCCCTTCGTCAAGGTTTTGTCCTCCGGGTTTTCCTTGTCAAGGTTTTAATGAGGCAACATATTCGAGTCTAACTCTCGTTCTACGTTTGCGTAATATTGTACTCTTTTTCTTTAGTTCAGGTTTTGTCCCTTTGGGTTTCCCTGACGGAGTTTTAACGAGGCAATTTACTTAGACTCGTCGATCTTTGATGATCGCGCATTGCATGTGATGAACTACATGTAAAGTACAAGACAACATGTGAAGTACTACATGTGAAGAGTTGTACCAAGGTTTTATCCCACTGGGGTTTCCTTGTCAAAGTTTTAATGAGGCAATTGATTCCGGCACAAGTCATCAAGGATAGCAATATTTGAAGAACCACATTCAAAGCACTATATGTGAAGCACTATGTATAAAGTTTTGTTATTGAACCACACAAGAGGGAGTGTTAAAGGGCCTGTGGCCCATGGATGTGCGGTCCATTAGAATACTAGGGTTTCCCTTCCCTTGTATAAATAAAAATGCTATACCTATGTAATATGGTTCCCTCTCTGGCTAATAGAAATGTTCTTCCCTTTTATCTCTTTTCTTATTACCACTACAAAAACTCAATATCTTTCTATTAATTGTCATTCCTTTTTTAAATAAAAACATTTATGAATAGTTATAAAATTCCTAATAAACTTCTACTTATTTTAACACTAATAATTTAGTTTTGGTAAAAATATAACATTAAATAGGCTAGTCAAGGGCTAGTCATGACAATTTATAGGATTTTCTTAATATCTTGACTTAGTCAAAGCGGACTCTTAATTTAGGACGGAGGGAGTAATACTTTGTTGTCATTATCCAGCACTATAAATTGTGGAGCTGAAACCCAAGCTTTTTTAACAGGGTTATTTAACGTTTGGTACCCAGTAAATATCCAACACCTAATTTTGGTACCCAATATTTGAAATATTAACGTTTGGTACCTAGACCACTAGTTGACTGTCAAAGACTGATTTGACTTGACTACTTTTAATTTAAAATTTATAATTCTTTTATTTATTTATTATGAGTTATTATTTTTCCATGATTGCCCTTCTTGATAAGTCATAGATTCTACACCAAACATCGACCATCTCCCCAACATTGACCATCTCTCCCTAACTGCATCCGCTACCGACGAAACCACCGGCAAAGTTGTTAATCTGCCACCGCCACCGCCACCATCTTGTTCTAAATGTGCATCTCATAACCATTAATTTCATTAATTTGAAGAATGAGTATACCTCTGTGGTCGCCATTGCTACCGAAAATAGTTTCATCTCACAACATTTTATTACCTCACATCATTTTGTTTTTTGAATGAAATGTCTAGCAAGGTCAAGATTGACTGTAGGAGAAGATCAACCATCCATCCACTATAGGTGAGTGAATTAGATATCAAAATATTTGCATCAAAATGTAGTTTAGTTATGAATGAATACCCCTCCCTCAATGAAGTCAATTTTGTGTAGACTAGTAGGACCTTCAGATTATCGGACTAGTTATATATCAACTAATTTGAGTCTCCAAAAACCATTAGAAACCAATTTCTAATGGCAAATTCATGGGTAGACTTTCCAAATAAGCTCCAGCATTCGTACAAAGCCGGGAGCAATTTTGAACCATGAAATTTGATTTCGCCCACTTCTAATCACATAACGTATAATTTACTTCTCTTAGACGTTCACAAAAAACCAAATCAGATTTGTCATTTTCACAAACACTTCTTTCGCAAATTTTGAAACCTAACTTTTCTTCCCATACATATGCTAGAGAATTTGAGATAAACAAATCTAAATCCAACCCATTTTTCATCAACCTCAAATGGATCTTTAATCCTTCAATAAACAACAACAATCAAGCACAAGACCCATGTTGGAAAATTTTGGGTAAAAACAGAGGATGATAACACTAAAAGAAATTGTTGTACTTCCGTCTTCAAGGCTCGATTAAGATTCTTTTAGACAATTATTTCTACCCTCCCAAATCAATTGGCGATTACAACAGGTATGCGAAATATTGCCGTCAGGATACAATGAAGCCAACCAAGAACACACAAGAATAGGATTCTGATGATGCTTAGAAGAGAGAAAACAGAAAGTCATTTATGTTTTTCATTGTATGAATGAAAACAAATCATCACTACTTATAGGGAACTCATGCCTATTGGAGATGCCTCTTCACTACCAAAAGACATCAATAGTGTCTAATGAGAATGGATATGTCTTTTGTAAACCTTCACACCCTTTGGAGGTGCCTCTTCATCTCCAACTAACATCCATTGTGTTTATTCGGCACAGGACACTCCCCCGTTGTAGCGGCAAACCAGAAAACGAAAACCATTTATTTTCCATGTTATTGAAAATATCCAACAACCCAATTACAAATGGGTAAGAAAAATTACAGCTATAGCCGAAAAAGAGAGAATGATTTCAACTGTTAATTAAGAACTCACCAAGTCTGAGTCACTTTTTCTTCGAAACTCATATCTTCATAACAACTACTATTTCTAATGGATTTCGAATGGAGTTCAATCGAGAGTTCATTTTCATTTTTGTAATCCCAGTGGTGGTGGTGGAGTAATATTGACAGAGAAACATAACAAGATGTTACAGGAAAACATAAGAAGAGTCAAAACCAAATTGTTTTTGGTAGGGAATCTAGGGATAAATTAGGAAAATAATTTTTTTTTCTTTTATTAAAAAATGGAAAATAAAAATAGTATGGTCAAACGTGGTTTTTAACGGTCAACTGTTGGTTTGGGTACCAACCCTTAATATTTCAAATATTGGGTACCAAAGCTAGGTGTTGGACATTTGCTAGGTATCAGACGTTAAGTATCCCTTTTTGATAAACCTGAACTTCTTTGACGTGCATTATCTGTGTAATTACCATGATTTTGTTTGAAAAGGTGAAAATTAGTTCATTACATCCAAAGGAAAGATAGGTTCAAGCTTTTGTAGGTGCCCCTCAAAGAGTGCCAACTCAAATATAGAATAAGTACAGGAATAGTATTTTAGTTTTAGATATCGATAACATGTAAGAGTAAATCCAAATGCATAGGAGAAGTAATTAAATATTACTCCCTCCGTATTTTATTATCGGTCTTAATTGGCAAAATCAAGATATTAAGAGGAACGTAAGGAATGTCATGATTAACCCTATTAAATGTTATATTATTATTAAAATTAAAACTAATATATTGTTGTCTATAAATATTTTTATGAATAGATAGAAGCTCTATTAGGAATTTAAGGGTATATTTGATAATTTAAGGGGGAAATATGTCTATAAACAGAGCGGAAAGATAAAAAAAGACAAACCAAAATAGAGTTTAAGACATATCTATAACACAAAACAGAAGGGGTTTTTCAGCCACCGACGGACGGATAACATTTTCAGAGACAAACGGATGATCCGACCATCCCAGTCTCATCCTAGCCATTTACATCTAACGAATGTAAGAGTTGTAACCTTCTTCAATTATGACCATATGCATTCATAACCCTCATAATTAGCTCCACACTAATTAAAAAAAAATGCCCCACCAAAAAATAAAATGAACAATTAAATATTAAAAACATGTAGAACTCATATTTTATTATAGAAAAATAAAAAAACTCCTTGCACCATATCTTTAAGAAAATCATATTAGCCAAACCTTCATCAACCGACAAAACACAAAGAATATTGAACATTGGTGGTTACAATGTGTAAAACCCAAACAACAAAGAATTTTAGATCCTCTTTTTAGAAATACAAAAAATAGTTTTCATTATACTCATTGTAAAGGGAATACGAAAAATGAAATACGTATCCATAATTGTTTTTTTTTTTTTTTTTTGACAATCAACGTATTTCAATTCATTCAAATCAAAATACTGATTACATGTCCGCTTACACGAATGACGAAAAAATCAAAATAAAAGATAATCAAAACCCTAATACAAATAAGGACATCAATTACAAGTAGATCGCGAAGAGAAAGAGCGATAAACCGCAAAAATATTCAAAACAACTTTATGTATAAGGGAAAGATGAGGGTATATCCGGAAATATATTCCAACCATTTTAATTTAATTGTATTCTTCTTCCATAAGAGATGCTCCTAATACAAAGGAGTACTTTGCCCATAAAATTGTCGATCTACACAAACACGGATGCGCGGTGTCATGATAAATCGTCGATGTTTTTGAATCGAAAATATCTAGCCACGAACCAGCCATTAAAATTTGAAGAACTCGCCCCATAACGTCGAAGAAAAATCGCCCCAAAACGACGAAGAAATGTGTCAAAAGACACCAAAAATGATGTAAAAACATCTTATTTTATTATTTATCATCAAAAACTTTAAAAGAAAACAATCCTTGTTCAGATCTGGTCCAGAAGGACCAAATCTGAGCAAGACGGCTCTTGAGTTTTTTTCTTTTTTGAGAAAGGGAAGATGAAGAGAAAGAAGAGAGAGAAGTTATACATATCCATAAAATGACTTACTGAAAATTTACTCTTAAATTATAAGCCTTATTTTAATTTTAGCGCTCAAATAAGCCGGCCTTCATCAACCTGCAAAACACAAGTAACATTAGAGCATTTGAGGTTGCAATGTGTAAAACTCAAAGAACAAACAACTTTATGTCCTTTTCTTTTTTAAAATACCAAGAATATTTCCCATAATTTTCATAGTCGTACCTTCATGTTCCCCTGAAAAATGAACCATGTTTTCATCCATAAAAATTTAGCATTTTTAGGAACATTTGAGCATTCGATCCAGAACATGATTATATTTTCGTCCATATAAATATCATTGCCAAATCGTGGTGTCTAGAATTTTTACGGAACATCAGAGCTTATTCATTCATTGATGCCATGAATAGTTTAATCAAACTCGCTTCCTCATTAAATTGTGACTCTTTCTCGTGAAGGTGAGATATGAATTGCTCGAACAACGGTTTAGCCTTATAAATGTAAGCACAAAAAGTAGCGTTCTTGAGCGTGTTTAATCTTAAATTTAAGCACGAAGAGTAAAAATCTTGATCGAGTATCTTTCTGTTAATGTACAATTATCGAGCTCACCCAGTTCACCATTGATATAGATATTGTGTCCTCCCGGTGGTCTGTTTCTACACCAAGAAACGTTATAAAAAGGGCCATCATAATTGAGTAGAAAAATTCAGGACATGCGCTGCGTGATTAAGGTATACAACTTACTTTTTTCTTATTTTCATTAGACCAAAAATACTGGAATGGGATCACCTGAGCATATAGATAATGAACACAGGACGATAGTGCAATCTAAGAATAATTTCTGGGAGGATGTAATTACATTTATTACTCATCGGATGAAGATTCCGCATAATGGTCTCATTAAAACCAACAATCTTTGTAGATCGTAAAAAAATTTATTTAAGGCCAAAATAAAAAAATTTACCAGGATTTTTGTCAAAAATTATTATTTTAATCAGTTGGAAGTGTAACCGAAATTATAATTATTTGGATGAAAAATATCTAAGATATTCATACGTACAAAATCTCATGAGTCAAATTAAGTCTTATGATAGTGTGTATTAATTAGTAAAATTGTTATGATCAAAAATTTTCCCGTTTCATGCCGTGCCATTACGGCACGGGTTATTTCTAGTAAAAAAGACAAAAAGAGTAGTTAAGTTATAGCAAATGAAAAATAATTGAAGTGAACAGAATAGAAGTACGTTGTTGTACCAATTACCACATTTCGATAAGAAACCGTAAACATTATAAGTTGAAGATTATATTGGATTTTTCTTAGCTTAATATACTCTCCTTCCAAATAAGTTGTCGTATCAATTACCACACTTCGAAAAGAAGCCGTAAACATTAAAAATTTAACAGTATATTGCATTTTGCTTAGCTTAATATACTCTCCTTCCAAATAAGAGACTATACCAATTACCACATCCTGGTTAGCTTTTAATGCAACCTCTCCTTTAATTAAGAGAATAGCTCGATTCCTACGAGGAGGACCTAATCACCATAGTTAAAATTCAATCTTTCTATACAATAATTTTTTAATATACTCCGATAACTTGTATATTTATGACTTATTATCCCCCTATATAGATGTACCACACTTTAAAGTTGTAACAAAATTGATAAATGTTAGACCGAGTAGATAATTCTTACCTTTTTTGCTAATTGAAATTAGAGGTTTGTTTTTCCTTCGTGTTTATTTCTAAAGTTTTAAAAACATGAAACATTTATATAATGATTTTAACTTATTATGTGTTGTATGTATAAGTATGTGCTCATGACCTTTGTTTGTAAACCTAGTGTGTCACACATTTTTGACTTGATCCTCAGAGTGAATTGAACGCACATATTCAAAATAACTAAAATGATTTATAATAGTTTATCTCTCATAAATATTTGTCTCAAAGACCGCTATCGAAAACGTGGCATGTGATTCTGATGATCATCTTAACACTAAAAATAAAAAAATATTGTCATAATGACTTTTCCTCTAACATACAAATAATATTATTACTTACGCTTAAGAGGAGAAATCATTATGCCAATATCTAGTTATAATTGATGATCACCAACATACCACAATCTATAATTTAGGATGGTAGGTTAAGACAAAGGAAAAAACAAATGAGAGTAATAAACTCTAAAATACTTGACTTTAGAAAGATAACAGATAAGTGAATACGTTATCTCATTTTGCTTACATTACTAATATATAACTTATCACTCTTCAAAAATGAGGATAACACATGCCGCCAAGGTACACTTTTCCTCCACATTTATACGCGAGCTCGAAGTGAATATAGATGTATAAACATCAAGTATATATTTTTGGCATTGCACTCGAAGAAAATAATTTTTAATCATTAATTAAAATTTTAAGTTAATAACACCCAAAACAGACTAACTAAAAATTTAAATTACTTAGGAAGAAGCCTAAAAAAAAAAATCCCACCATTGGTCACTGGACTAACTCTCTCGAATCAAAACCCCACCATAATCGATTCCAAAGAAATAATGCTCAATGGAATTCAATATTTAACTGAGAGTTGAGGATGGATTACAACCCTCCACCTGAAACATGCCCATCAAAATATGTCAATCACAACAGCACATCAAGTCTAGCAAGAATCTTAATCGAAAACAATACAGTTGTGTCCATTACTTACCAATTATTCAACCAAGAATTGGTTGGTTGAGTTTTAGAAACTATCGATCAACACAAGAATTCATGCAAGTGACCTAAATTACAAGAACTATTTTTTTGTCAACTGATCCGTGCATAATCCTCATTTTTTTATGTAAACCTAGTGCGTCACACATTTTTGACTTGATCCTCCAAGTGAGTTAAATGCACATATTCAAAATAACTAAACTGGTCAACAATAGTTTAGTTTCTCATAGATATTTGTCTCAAAAACCACCATTGAAAAACTCGGCGTGTGATTGTGATGTTCATCAATACAAAAAAAAATAAAAAAATAACAGCATTATGATATTTCCTCTCAAATGCAAATAAAAATACTACTTACGTTTAAGAAGAGAAATCATAATGCAGGTATCTAGTCATTATTGATGATTACCAACATACCACAATCTATAATTTGGGGTGGTAGGCTAAGACAAAGGAAAAGACTGAAAGGTAATAAAATAATGAGAGTAACAGACCATACTAAGCAAATGTTCATTTAAAAATCTGGAGAGTAGTGTATTCTATTTAAACAAATGATAGGTTCCATTTTTTGCGGCTCTAAGCATCTAAGGATTCCCCTTAAGGAAAACATAGGTTCCATTGAACACCAAGTCTTTCATAGAGTGCCAAATTAAAACACACAATAAGGATAAAACTAACATTTTATTTTTAGACTTTGATATTATGTAAATCCAGTGCATAGAAGAATAAATATATATTAGCCACATTATAGTGAATGTAAAATGGTTAAGCGCAAACAAAAGAAGTATGTTATACCAATTACCACGTAAGAAGTCAAGAGTGTCAACTTAAATAATTAAGGAGTATATTACCTCCATTTAATGTGATCTTGCATTTCAAACAAGAGATTATATCGATTACCGAATTCTGGTAGCTCAGTACAATCCTTCACTTAATGAAGAGGGTAGTTTCATCGCTAGGAGAAGAGTAACCCAATTACCATAGCTAATTTCAATAGTTCTTTAGTATTCTCCGACTTCTTATCTTCTCATACATATGTATCACATTGTAAAATTGTCTAATTTGCTTGGCAAGATTTAACACAATTGTAAAAGTTAGACTAAGTAAACAACTTTTTAATTTTTTTGCTAATTAAAATTAGGGGTCTGTTTTTATACCCTATTTACTTTTAAAGTTTTAAAAAAACAAAACATTTATATCATGACCATAACTTATTGTGTGTTGTATGTTTGAGGTCATAATATATTGGTTTGTAATCGAGTGCATCGTACACTTTTCACTTAGATCCTGAAAGTGAATTGAGTTCCTCAATTAAAAATGTCAAAAATAATTTTAAATAGTTTGTTTTCTTTGGGATGATTGTCTCAAAACCACCATCCAAAATCATGCTTTGCGAAGTTGATGATCATGAACAATAACAAAAAAAAAGTACTCACAGAATGATTTTTCCTCTCAAGTATAAATAATAAATATATACTACTTATTTCTGAGAGGATAAGTCACTCTACGAGTATTTTGTTATTGTTGATGTTCACTAATGTGTATAAACATCGAGTATAAATTTTTAACATTGCTAATTGTTAGGACTTATGAGCCAAATACATAATATTTTTCTATAAATTAAGCCGTTGTTTTACCTAGATCGAGATTGATTTTGTTTGGTTTCTCAAATTGAGAAAACTAAAAAGAAAGACTCGAATTTTTATGTGTATCACAATCCTACATGTCTTACTTGTGGGTCTTCTTAACTTGTATGTGATTATGCAGGTCAAGGAAGATTAGAATATCATTTTGTTGCATTGATTTTTATAGTTCTTCTTGTCATGATAAAAATTTCTTAAAACTACAATTTTTTAATTTTTTAAAGGTACTGTTTCGTTTTAATCCTTAGAAAGATTAAGTCTTATTTTATAAATCTTAATTCTACAAACTTGTAAACCAAATCTACTACATATTAATCACATATCGTTCTTCTTCGTTCTGAATTCAAATATTTTCTTCTCTTAAAATATGCAAAATAAAAATAAGAATTTGGTCAAGTTCTTTTGCTAATTTGGTCAAGTTCTTTTGCTATTTCAAAATCAATAAATCACAATTTCTATTCTTTTGGCACCATTTTTATTTTATTTTTGAAACCACAAACTACCTAGTAGTTAATCTTGCAAAAGCAATTTCACCAATTGATCATGGACAGTTACTTTCTAACGGTAAAACTGGAAACAAGTCATTCAAGAAATTACAAAATTTAACATACCATCCATATTAAGAAAAAAATTTAAACTTAAGAAAAGAAAATAAATTAAAATTTTAAATTACTTACGTGGAGGCCTACGTAAAAACCACCATTGGTCATTATTGGACTAACTCTCTTATGCTCATTAATACAAATCCCCACGCTGATCGAATGCTCAATGGAATTCAAGATTTAACAGAGAGTGGAGATTTTAAAGGTGAAGAAGATGGATTACAACCCTCCACCTGAAACATCCCCATAATAATATGTCAATCTCAACAGCACATCAAAGCTAGCAGAAATCTCAACCGAAAACAATAAAGTTGTGTGTATTACTCTACCAACTATTGAGCCAGCATTATTATTGAGTTACTAATTGGTTGAGATTTTTAGTCACTATCAGCACAAGAATTCATACCAGTGACCTCAAACACAAGAACTGGTACATTTTTTTGCCGACTGATCCGGGGATAATCCTCGATTTGATCATTAAAACCAACAAGAAGATAAATATTCCTCCATAATATTTTTCATGTCGTAAAATGCAATAAACAAGAACTTTCAAGGGTACTTACAGAAAAATGAAGAATCCCATACGCCACCATCATGCCAGGAGGTGAACTTCTTTATCCTTCACCCACCGCAACATCAACCCGCAGAATGAACTTGCAAGACCACAGCAGAAACCACACCTTACAATAATATCAACAGAAACATCCCGGGACTAGGATAATAGGATTGCAGACGTTTTCTCCATTTTCCGCAGAGAAGATTGGGTAAGGGATATTGCTTGATCATGCTACTGGGATTGTGGGTAGGAGAAACTGAAGTGATTGGTAATAATGTGTCGATTTTGCATCACGTAACGTTAGGTTGTTTGAGGAATTCGGGTGGTGATAGACTGGTAGGTATCTAAAGATTGGTGATGGGGGTTGATTGGTGCTGGAGCAACTAAATTAGGGAACATTAAAATTGGTGAAGGTGCTAGCTAATTGATGTGCCTGCAAGAACTACTGCTGTGCTGTGGGTAACCCTGCTAGATTTGTTAGTGGGAAAGAAAAACCTTCTAAGCATGAAGATGTACCTGGGGAGTCTACCGATCATACTTCTTTTATATCTGAATGGTCTGACATATATACAATGTCTAAACCAAACAAAAATTTGCAGTCAGTTTCTTCTTCTTTTTCGATAAAATTTAGAGTATTTGGTCGTGCTTTTATTGTTATGAACGGGAGCTTTGTCTTTTGTTATGAGTTCTGTTTTGGAAGTTGCCATTGTCAGATATTGCTGATTAAAGTTTATGTATTAGATGGTTTTTAGTGCTTGTTTGTGTCGAAATTTGGGAAGTCTTGCATTTGGAACTTGTAATTAGGTGTGCGGGTTTGACTGGTAATGTGGATTCTAGTGATACAGTGTAAACATTGAGCGTCTTTGTGACAAAGGATGTTAGTGTTCTGTTGTGGTTGTTGAGGAGATGAGCATTCAAGATTTTTGATCTTAATTACCCTTCGACTACTTCTTCGATTTTAAGTGGTTGATGGTGTTGGAAATCATGAAATTTTAAATGATTTTATCGAAATTTTACTTGGTGTGGGTAACTGGGTGATGTTAACAAAGTGGTTGAATTTTTTTCTTTAGTTGGGATTCAAGTTTTTGCAGTAGTTGTTGAGTAGACGGAGGAAATGGGGATTTTGTTGCTGCATTAAGGGATACATAGCTGTAAAGCAATTGGTGTGTAAGATCTGTCGACATAAGACACTAGACACTAGACACTAGACACTATGGTCAGATGCAGAGTGCAGTGAGTTTATCGAGGTTTGTGTAGGTTTACTTTAAGCATGAAAAGATTTGTGGCATAGATACGAGACAAACACAAGACACTAGCTTTTTTTTTTTTTTTTTTTTCTGAATCACATTACTATTATTAAAAATAAGCAGGACTACAGTTTTAGAGAGTTAAAAGAGGAATCGTTTTTTGGGGACCATGGTTTTTTTTGGGGGACCATGGTTTTTTTTGGGATTAATGTGTTCGGTTAGGAAATATTTTTTTGCACGTAACCGAACTTAGGTTCGGTTGAGAAATATTTTTGCAGCGTAACCGAACTATTGTTCAGTTGGAAAATGTTTTTTGCAACTAAACCGAACTATTGTTCGGTTGGGAAATGTTTTTTGCAACTAACCGAACTAATGTTCGGTTGGGAAATGTTTTTGCAACTAACCGAACTTATGTTCGGTTGGGAAATGTTTTTGCAACTAATTTTTACAACTAACCGAACTGACCAGTTCGGTTGGGAAATGTTTTTTGTAACTAACCGAACTTATCAGTTCAGGTTGGTAATTCTTTTTTGCAACTAACCGAACTTATGTTCGGTTGGGAAATGTTTTTTTGCAACTAACCGAACTTATGTTCGATTGGGAAATTTTTTTTGCAACTAACCGAACTTATGTTCGGTTGGGAAAGGTTTTTTGCAACTAACCGAACTTTTCCCCAAAAAAACCATGGTCCCCCAAAAAAACCATGGTCCCCAAAAAACCATTCTAAAAGAGAAAAGAAATTAAACACAGAATTACAAAGCCCAGTCTAACAGGCCCAAGATAAAACTAGACAAACCTATAGTAGACAGTACCGGGCATTTCTATGCGCCTTAAGAAAAGAGGTCTTCCCATATGTATTATTCTATCTCTTGCATTCAGTTCTGCTCCTCTCTTGGCTAAAGAATCAGCAAAAAAGTTAATCTCACGAAACAAAGTTCAAAGATGATTTCTCCCATTTGCCATGTAGCATTCATCCATCTTGTTTTTAGAAACCAAGGAACTCTTCCAGTGCTGAATTCATTAATAACTGACTTAGAGTCATATCTTATGATTATCCTTGTGGCACCTAGTAGAATAGCCCATTCAACATCACATAAAACAGCAAAGCATTCAGCTATATAGTTGGTTGTGATGCCTAATCCACCTGATAGAGTACTAACAATACTGCAATGTTCATCCATGACAAAGATTCCAAATCCTGCATTTCCTAGATTTCCAAAAGAAGATCCATCACAATAAAAAGTAAATAACCTTGTTTTGGAGAGCTCCAGTAACACTCCTTGATGCAGCTGAATTTGGAAAATCTAACACCCATCTTGAAGAAATCAATAATTTGTTGATCATAATACTGTCCCCATCTGGAGCCTTTCATTCTACAACCACCCTCATGAACCAATTGCCAAACTCCGCACTTGAAGCTATTGAGATTAGGTTCCACCTCTTCAAATAGTTTTTTATTTTTTTGAAACCAGAGTTCTTTCATGATTGCACAAGCTGTAGTCATCCAAATTTCCTTAATAAAAGGGCTATTCTTCTGAGGAGATTTACAAATATCTTCAAAAGATGTTGGCTTAGGAAAATCAAAGATAGAACAAATCCAAGACCAAATCTGCATACTAAAGTTGCAATTCCAAAGAGTATGGTACATGCAGTCTTGCTCTACCTTGCATATACAACATCTGGATACCATTTCAAACCCATTGCTTATCATTACTTCATCATCAATATAGATTTTTTGTTGTAGTTTCCATATGTTGCTGGCTATGCTTGGATGTAAGAAATATTTCCATATAAAAGATGGCCAGGGCAATTTGGGTTCTCTTAATCTGATTTTTTGTACAACAGAAGAAGTTGAAAAAGTACCTTTAATGTTGCCACTCCAAACCATAATATCTTCTTCTCCACTGATCTCTAGTAATGAAGAACTGTTGAAGTAATTCTATAATGCATCAGGAATATTCCAAGTCCTTCAATTCAACAGATTTTTGACCTTCATATTTATATTTTCTTTAACAAATTCAGTAAGACCAATATCATCAATTATAGAGTTGTTACCAAACCAGTTATCAAACCATACTGAGATTTTTGAGCCATCACCAATGCACCATCTGACATCACTTTTTAAACTCTGCCAAGCCCATTTTAAGCCAGGCCACACTGTAGATTGCTTCTAGTTTAGACACTATTGACCATTTTTATCAGTATACTTAGCTAAAAAGAACTGAGCCCATTCAGGATCGGAATTCATTATCTTACATAGCATTTTCATTAAAAGAGCTTTATTCACAATTTCAAGTCTTCTTATTCCAAGACCTCCTTCACTCAAAGGTGTGCATACTTTCCTCCATGCTAGAGTTTTAAATTTTCTTACTTCACTATCTCCAGACCACAAGAAGTTTCTCATAATTTTCTCACATATTTTGATTATTGAAGCTGGCCACCTATATATTGCCATATTATACAATGAAATACTGCTAAGAACTGATTTTATCACATAAGCCTATCTTGAAATGATAGCAATCTCCCTTCCAAGCTGCTAACTTATTTTGAAATATTTCAACCAAGTGCCATACCATTGAAGTTTTGATTCTTCCTGGAGCAAGAATTATGCCAAGATACTTATCAGAGAAATTTGTGATCTCTATATTTATTCTTTGACCAATTTGATGCTTTCTGCTCTCACAAACCCCATCTACAAAACATTTGCTTTTTACTTTATTGATTACCCGACCCGTAATCGGATTGGTACTTGTCAAGTAAACACATTAAGCTATCTAAACTGTTCTTAGCTCCATCAAAAATATAAACCCATCATCTCGCAAAGAATAGATGAGTTGGGTGTATGCCTCTTCTAACAACCATATGGATCAACTTTCCGTTTCAACCAAATGAGTAATGTTCCGCTAGTACATCTTCCATAAGTACAAACAATATAGGTGATAATGGATCACCTTGCTTCAACCCCATCCCAATGGAAAAGAAACCACATGGACCACCATTGATCATAGCAGAGATTTTTGTAGATTGAAGAAGAGTTAGTATCCAATTACACCAAGTAGTTGAAAATCCATATTTAAGAAGTACCTTAGTAAGAAATGTCCATCTCATTTAATCATATGCTTGGGAAATGTCTAATTTGAGCCCAACATTTCCACCTCTCCTTTTCATTTTCATTTCATTAACTAACTCGTATGCAAGAAGAACTTGTTCATGTATATTTCTACCTTTCACATATGCAACGACTTGTTGATGAGATACGAAGTTTTCCCATAATACTACTTAATCTTGTTGTAATTATTTTAGTGAAAATTTTAAAACTTACAGTGCTTAATCCAATGGGTCTGAACTGGCTTGCTGTTTTTGCTCCTTGAATTTTTGGCGTTAATACCAAGAAATTGGAATTTAAGCCTTTGGGGATGAATTTTCGCTCAAAAAGAAATCGAATAAACTTGATGTGAAATCTTCCCGAATTATACTCTAACAAGTTCTCAGAAAATGCCCGAGAAACCATCGGGACCAGTGAGATTTCGGGTCCATTTCAAAAATAGTACTCTTGATTTCATCTGCGAAGGAAGTGCCTCCAACATAACTCGGTCTTCATAAAGAATCGCTGAGGATTAACATCTAATAGACTTTCATCAATGCTAACTTCCCGAAATTCAAACTTATTTTCAACGAAATGAACCAACTCATCTCGCAATTTTGATTGATCCAAATAATATTACCATTGGAATCTTCAATTTCACTTATTTGGTTTTTGGCTTGTCCGATTTTCATGTTAGTATGGAAGAACTTAGTATTAGATGCACCCTCTTTGATCCACTTTGTTCTAGATTTTTGTTTCATTAATGTACTGAATTGAACTTCTCTACTTGAAAATTCATTATGAGCTTCTACTAAAGAGTTTAGATCAGCATAGCTTTTTGTTAACCTATATGGAAAACACCAATGAATTACTGTAATGTCTCTGAATGATTTTGAAGTCTTGAGTGTTTAACCCAGCTTAAGAAAATTGTAATTCTCATAATATTAACAGGACCTCAAAATAGGTGGTTTTATCTTAGCGTGGTCTATTTTGAAGATATGATTAGATCGATAAACCCTTTTCTATTGATATTCTTTATGTAAAGGGATGGTTTCCGGAACTACATCTATTGTGAAACTCACATTTGCTAAAGGATAGGAAAAGAGATAAAGTCCTTCAGCAACTGACAACAAATAGTTAGGAACTGATACTCACATTTGAATCCAAATGATCGACCCTCAGCACTGACCCTTGCCAAAAATGAAGAGAAAGATGCTTATTTGATCTCTTTTAACATGCAATATTCTGTTTGAGAGAAGGCCTAAGGATTGAGGTCACATTTTGTGTTTTTTTTCCCTCTGAAACGGAGGTTTTTAGATCCAACTGATTTGAAATTGCAAGACTAGTGCGAATTTGATCCTATGTCAAAGTTCCAAGGCTCGGTGATACACCTTGAAGCAATGTTTTAATAACCCCTTGAAGTTCATGGGTATGGAATTAACCATACATATGCTGATCTCGCCAACATATAAGTTTTATTTTATATATATAATGGTTGGATCTGGAACAACATGATAATCACAATACGCATAGATGTGTTAAAACATAATACCTGATGGAGCCATTGATTGAATCCAAGAAATCCTCCAAGGCTGCAAGCGCACCCGTAGAACAGAACACGGTGGAATATCTTGGTTTCTCCTTCTTGACCTTTTGTGTAATGAAATGATAATTTTCACGAACCCTATACTGATGGCTATAGAGTTCCTTTTATAGGTAGAAGGAGGACCAAGGTTCCTAGGGTTTAGAGTTAGCAATCAATCTCGACCGTCCATCAAGGAAGAGATAATAGGAAATAAGCCTAATAAATGGTAACCAATATATTTAGCAATATTCTTAATTAACCAAAGATATTACATGGCCCAATAGGATATTTCTACATATAGAAATATTCTTACATTCTCCCACTGGTCCATGTGATAACCTATTTAATGGTTAATCGTAGAAAAACATAAGCGGGCATAATTGCTAAACAAATTTAATGGTTAAACGTAATACCTTAACCAAGAAAATAACTTATGCAAGTCATGGCGGTGGCATATTGTCTTGTTATCAACGTGTTCCCTTCCATGTATCACAACACACGCAACTTACTTAATCAGGCCTTAAATGGGGATATCATAATGGTCCACTAATGTCTTCAAAAGAAAACAATTTATGTAACATTCATCCAATAACATAAAAGTATACTAAAGTGGATACAAAAATAAGTTCAGAATAACAACAATAATAAGATCTCAATAAGTGTTCAAACATTAGAAAAAATCTAAGTGAAACTAATTGTTTGTTACTCCCTCAAGACCCATGTTTCCAACATGTTCCAAAAAGGTCTTAGGAGGTAACGCCTTCGTAAATGCATCTGCAATCATAAGTTTTGTGCCTATGTGTTCAATGAACAACTTTTTCATATGAACAGCTTGTTTCACGCATAGGTACTTTAGATCCATGTGTCTTGAACCCTTAGTATATCTAGCGTGCTTTGAAAAAAATACTGCTGCGGCATTCTCACCGAAAGTTTCACAAAGTGAGGCAAATTTTAGGTCTCCAAATATTGAGATGAAATTCCGTAGCCATGAACAGTGATTTGTAGCCTCATAACATGCTACAAATTCAGCTTCCATTGTTGAGCCAGTTAGAATAGACTCTTTTGCATTTTTCCATGATATTGCTCCTCCAGCTAATATAAAAAGATATCCAAAAGTGCTCTTTCGAGTATCATTACATCCCATGAAATCTAATCAGATAGCCAACCAACTCAAATTGATCCGACTTCGTAAATGTGAGACGATGATCCTTTGTTCCTTCTGTGTACCTTAAAACTTTCTTTGCAAATTTTCCAAGTGTTCCATTCCAGATTCACAAGGTATCTTCCAAGCATACCAACTATATAGCTGATATCCGGTCGTGTGCAAACTTGAGCATACATTAAACTTCCCACCATAGAAGCATAAGGGATTTTATCCATTTGCTTACGTTCAAGTTCATTCTTAGGACAAAGATTGAGTCCAAACTTGTCTCCTTTAGAAACCGGAACTATGCTTGGCTTACATGCACTCATCTCAAACCTCTCTAGAATTATTTCGATATATGCTTTCATGAGATTGATAATGTTCCAAGTGATCTATCACGGATATTTCTATCCCAATCACATAAGAAGCCTCACCTATATCTTTCATTTCAAAATTCTTCGAGAGATATTCCTTAGTTTCATGCATAAGACCAAGATTACTCGCAAGTAGTATGTCATCTACATACAATACCAAAAATATGAACTTCCTCCCACCGATCTTGAGATATATGCATGGATCTACAACATTTTCTTCAAAACCAAATTTTTGAATGGTTTCGTTGAATTTTAGATACCACTGTCTCGGAGGCTTGCTTAAGTCCGTAAATTGATTTCTTAAGTTTGCAGACCATGTGTTCCCCGTCCTTCAGGATCGAACCTTCGTGTTGACACATGTAAATATCTTCCTCAAACTCACCATTAAGAAAAGCTGTTTTCACATCCATTTGATGTAACTCAAGGTCATATTGAGCTACTAATGCCAGAATAATTCTGAGAGAGTCTTCTTTGACACGGGGGGAAAAGTCTCCTTGTAATCAATGCCATCTTTCTGAGTGAAACCTTTGGCTACAAGTCTAGCTTTATAATATTGAATATTGCCATTAGCATCGCGTTTGGTCTTAAAGACCTATTTACACTCGATTGCTTTGTGTCCTTCAGGCAATTCAACGTATTCCCAGACTATATTATCATCCATCGATTTTTTCTCTACTTTCGTAGCATTAATCCATTTATCGTAATTCATCGCACTTGATAGCTTGTGAATGAGAAACTGAATCTTTCATAATCCCTAAATCAAAATCTGATTCTTGTAGATAAACCACATAATCATCGGGAATAGCCTTTCTCCGTTCTCTGGTAGATCTTCTTAAGGCTACTTCTTGTGGTTGTTCTACAATTTTTTCAGTGACAATAGTTTCATCATGAAGTTCCGGTGCCGTTATTTGTGTTACTTCATCATCAATCGGTTCTACAACCGAAGGAGTCACAATATCTGTAGAAATCTGAGGTAAAGGGATTATTACTCTGATTTCTTGAACATATTTTTCTTGCACTGGTGTACTCACACTAACTTCGCCATTCTTAATGAATTTTGCATTTCCATTTTCAACAATTCTCATACTATGGTTAGGACAATAAATAATATGCCCCTTGGATTTTTCAGGAAAACCAATAAAGTAACCGCTAACAGTTTTCATATCCAATTTCTTTTCTTTGGGATTATAAACTTTCGCTTCTGATGAACAAACCCAAACTTCCAGGTGTTTTAAACTAGGTTTCCAGCCCTTCAATAGTTCAAAAGGAGTCTTTGGAACTGATTTGCTTGGAACTCTATTTAAAATGTACACAGCATAAAGAAGAGCTTACATCCACAAACTTAAGGGTAAACTCGCATGACTAATCATGCTTCTAACCATTTCTATTATAGTACGATTTCGCCTTTTCGCTACACCATTCGCCAAGGTGAACTGCGTTGTGTATTGAGCAACAATTCCTGCCTTTTGAAGAAGTAAAGTTAAAGGTCCAGGATGTTGTCCTGTTTCGTCATACCTTCCATAATACTCTCCACCCCTATCGGACCTAATAATTTTCACCTTCCTTTCTAATTGCCTCTAAACTTCTGAATGAATTGCTCTACAACATTCACAAACTTTGAGATTTATCATGCAATAAGTAAAGATAACAATAACGTGAAAAATCATCAATAAAGGTGATAAAATATTTTTCTCCTCCAAAAGTTGGAATGTCGAAGGGTCCACAAATATTTGTATGTATTATTTCAAGGAGTTCGGAACTTCTTGTGGCACCTTTCTTTGTGTGTTTTGTCATCTTGCCTTTAATACAATGCACACAATTCTTATAATCAGTAAAATCAAGGTTCTGTAGAATCCCATATTTTACCAATATTTGAAGTTTTTCACGAGATATGTGTCCAAGCTTCTTATGCCACAAGAATGAGGAATTACCCTCAGCATGTTCATTTCTATCATTATGATGCATGGTCAAATAAGTTCCGTATTGATGATGATAAATGTAACTTGTAAAGACCATCGAAAGATAACTTAACCAATAACTTTATAATCTTTAAACAAACTAAAACATCCATTGGCAATTTGAAATTGAAAACCCCGTCTATCTAGTTGAGAAACCGAAATTAAATTGCGGGAAATAGTTGGAACATAAAGAGTGTTTTCTAAATCAAGAAAGTATCCATGATCTAGAATCGCACGATAGGTGCCTACAACATTAATCGGGGGCTTTATTTCCATTGCCCATATAAAAAGGAAGTTTTCATTCTGGTTTGTGAGTTGGGTTGAAAGGTATCCTCGCATTAATTAGAAACATGAACATTAGCACCAGACTTAATCAAACCACCATGATAAAGAAGATTCTTTAATAAATAAATTTGTTTCAAAATAGCTTACTTAATCCCAAAGGATTACCTTCTTTTCGAACCATTTTTGACGCTTAGCGCAATCTTTCGAAAATGACCAGTTTCTTAAAACGACACTTATTGTCATCTTGCTTTGCCTTCTTCTTTCAAAGCTGATTTAAATATTATGTGGTGCTCCTTATTTCCTTTTGCAGGCTTACGCTATTGTTCACTCCTGCTGACAAAATGCGCTTGATTAATACCTTGCCGGTTTAGCCTAGCTTCCTCTTAAACCAACATGTTTCCCGGGCCATTTGGACCCACTTTTCCTTAATAATGTTGTAATGCACTTGAAAGGGGCATATTGTGGTGGTAGCAAGTTGAGAATGAATTGGACAAGAAAGTTCTCATCCACAGCTAATTTCATCTCGTTGAGCTTAGCAAAGAATGCTATGCATTTCTATCACGTGTCGGGTGCATTGACCTTACACCTAAGATACTTCATGGTGGTAAGATCACCATCAATTTCCCAACAGAGACTTATCTAACATCTTTTAAAGCGTTCCTTACGATTTCCATAAAGTCCTTAGAATTTTTAGATTGTTTGGGAAGCGATTCTTTAATGTTTGCATCAATGTGCATTCGCATCACCGTATGCTCACCTCTATCACTTCTCTCCCATTTTTTCAAGAGATCCTTATCTTCAAAATGGAACTCTTATCATCTATAATTGGCTTTTCAATTTGGAGAGCAAGGTCAATATCCCGCACACCCAAAGTGAACTCAACATTCTCTTCCATTCCGATAAGTTGGTTCCATTGAAGAATGGGATAAGAAGTATACGAATGCAAAGACTTAGAACTAGAAGTCAGAAAAACATGACAAAGATACACAAAGTCAAACTCACACACATACAAATGAAGAAACTCCTGTGGGTAGAATCTTAATAAAACAACAATCATGTCATAAAGTCATAAAAACATTCACACATATATAAGCAAGCAAAGACAAAACATCCGTGGACATTATGCCTTTCATGGTTACATATAATCATAATATTTATTCAAACATGTGAATTAGAGTTATTCGTGGGTACCTTTTCATTCTAATATGTATGACTAAATAGTTAATTTCTTTATGTTTATATACAAACACTTGAACAAACATCTCCTGTGGGTGATAGTTATTCTTATGTGATTGCACAAAACGATGTAGACTTACAATGACATGCTAATATAACCTGGCTTGATTGGGGTATACTCAAACTAATTGGGGTATACCCAATGAGACAAAATAAGGTCATTTTGAAGTAAAGCCAAGTCACCCCTTAACCTTGTATTTTCTAAATGGCTAATATGCCATTGGTCAATTAACACTAAAATTCTGATTAGGCTAATTAATTGAGTTTAGATTAAAATTTTGTAATTATGAATTCAGTAAATTAACCTTTTAATCCGTCTTATGAGTTCGATTTCGATCCAAAAATTTTGCTTTGAAAATATGAAAAGTCCAATAGGTCCGTGTTTGAATAAAGTGCCGGCTATAAAATAGCCGGCATGGTATTCGTTTGAATAAAATGCCGACCAATTTTAGCCGGCATGGTCCTTGGATGAATAAAACGCCGACCGTTTTGTGGCCGGAAGGGTCTTTGAATGAAGATTATGCCGACTTTCTTATGACAGCGCCGGCGTATGTGTAGCCGGCATGTTAAGGATTTATAACCCTGCCGACATTTACATATACCAAACAGAAAATAGAATATCGGAAGATCTAATTCACTTTATTCATGCAATTTTGGTTACTACATTGATTGAAACGGAGGGTTTACATAGAGGTCTACCCACAAAACCTATACAAAAACTTCTAAAGCCATCAATCTTCCTCATCCGAAGACGATACGGCATCCAAGTACTCCGGGTTATCCTCCGGGATTCTTTGTGCCAAGAAGTGATAGCTTGCATCGAAAGCGAATGCTTCCCCCTTTTCCTCCAAGTAGCGCGCTTTCACGACTTCGTGCTACAAAAACACAAAAAAAAACTTACATATGTTAGTGGTGTTTCATTGGAAGATAAAACAACATGGGTTGCGTAAAAAGAACCCCAAAATTGCTTACAAATTCTGCAATGGACAAGGTGAAGGGGTGAGTGTTAAAAATCCGAGGTTGGAGAGCCAAAAAGCAAGTATCGCGTTTTCGATGACTAGGTGCCTTTCATGGACTTGTTGAATACTTCTTTCATTAGGATTACCAAACTCGCCGCTAAATTTGTTGTGTACCCTAGCCCAAAAAGTTGTGGAATCCTCCCTTTAGGGAGGATTGACGTCTAAGTCGAGTTTCCGCGATACCATGCTTTGGTGATTGCCAAATCTTCGTTTGAATAAAATGATGTCATTTTTGTTTAGCTATTGGGTGAGTTTGATGGAATGTATGATGATATGAGCTTTAGATAGTATATGAAACTATTTGTATGTTGTTTTGTAGAGAGAAGTAGTGTATTTATAGGATTGTACCCAAATTTGGCCGTTATAGTGCCCAAGTACAAGTTAATCAATGAAATTGTACTTGTCAAAAATTTGAATTTTGAATTTGCCGGCGAGATTTTAGTATGCCGACTACCTAGGGCCTACAGGTGAGAAGTGTCTAACTATGCCGGCGTTATGATGGTTTTGGCATCATGAATCATTTTCTTATGTCAATCCGCCGGCATAATATTTTGAAATTTTACTGCCGGCTATGATATGGTCGGAAGGGTATAAATTTATTACCATGCCGGCGTTATGATGGTTTCGAATTTATTAACATTCGAACTCTCCACCGCAGGCAACAATCCGGAGTTCTTGACAATCACTTTCACCTCCTCACATTCATCCTCAAGATCCCAAGTCTTAGTCACTGAACATGAAGCTTGGCGCCTCATGAGACAGATAGCATGCTTGTGATCCTAAATACCAAAAACACAAAATGAAAAGAAATACAAACACTTGACGCAAATTTAAGATAGTTACACACTTAAATGAAAAACAAAGACGGATTGAGATTACTTACGATAGTATTTTGGATTTCACCGCCCACGAGTCTTTGTATCCAAAAAGAACATGTCCACCATCTTCCGGGGTCCCCTTGGGAAGCTCTTTTGGTTTCAATTTAACCTTTCAATTCAGAGGAGGCATGTGGGAATTAATGGTTTAGTGATAACCCTTTTCTTCTTCCAGTTGCACTAGTACTTACTGATTTTGGGTTTGTTCCCCAACTTCTTCTTCTTCTTGTTCCTCCGCTCTTCAACAATTTTATCCCGAATATCCTTACCTTTATCTCCATTACCATCATCATCACCATCATCATTACCTCCTCCAACATTAGGCATGTCTTGATCACCATCATCATCATCATTGTTACCTCCTCCGCTGACCCGATTTCTTTCATCACCATCATCATCGCCACCTCTTCTACCAGATGGAATTGATTGGTCTTCATCCTGAGTCTCTTCAATCACTGGTTCCGATGGTGGTTGATAATCATCATTCTAAGTACACGGATCTTGTCGTTCCCGCCATTAACGTATGCCCTCGATGTCTTGAAGTCAAGAGTTTGTCACCAACACGAGGAGGTCTTGAAGGAGGACTAAGAGCTTTCAGAGCTTTCTTGTTTGCCTTTTGCAACCTGAACAAGAAAAATTAAGAAAAAAATTACAAGTCGACAGGGTTGACATATACAACCAATCCGGTGGACCAAGGTCGGAAGGGTGGATATCTAAACAACATGCAGCTAAAGCATGTCGCAGGATTTTATTCCAATAACCCGCCGCTTATAAAAACTATGAACACAGTGGTTTTCCAACATCAATAGTCGGCAGGCTTTATAATAAAAACAACACCGTTAACATAACGCCGTGGTATTATTTAGATACCATTCGACCTTTATCATTCAAGGCATCGAGACGCTAAAATCAAATCCCGCCTCATAGTTAAAAGTTTATAACCGACCCTAGCTTAAAAAATAAAATTTGCGCCTAAGTAAGATTATAGGTTGAATAACTTGCCGACCCTGTGAAAGCAGTTACAAAAACTAAACCGCCAGCAAGATATTCAACCAAAGAGCATCCCGGCGGAACCCTAACTATGAAATCCCGCAAGGTCGTGAAACAAACAACATGCGGCTATTAAATAATCAAAAATCAAAGAATCGATTTTTCGACCTAATTTGACATGCAAACATGAAATTGAAGTACTAGAGTGAGTTTAAGTAGGCCCTTACTTTCTTAATCGCACCATTTCTTCGTTTTGAGCGGGTTCAATCTCTTCTTCTTCGACGGTTTTTTTCTTCTCTTTTTGTTGAACTAATTTTTGCAATTCCAGGGGTTGTATTGATTGGGTTTTCGATTGGCCCTTTTCATACGAGTTCCCTTACGCTGTGGTGGTTCCATTGTTGAAGATTACTCGGAGTTTTCGAATCGACGATGTTAACGAATTAATCGACGAGTTTTGGTGGTGGTGGTGGGGGAGGAGCGATTGTGGTTGGTTATGGAAAGAAGAAGAGAAGAAGGAAGATGAAAATTAAAAAAACTGATTATGATAATAGAATTATAAAGGTCAAGGGTAGTATTGTAACTTCAACCAAATTTGACCTCCCCCTAGTATGGTCACATGTCCACTTAAAATTGGGTATACCCCAATTAGTTTGGGTATACCCCAATCAAGCCAGGTAATATAACATAATACTTTAGTATCACTGTGGCGATAGCTAAAGAGCATACAATTCATACACTTTGGTGTTCTAAAACATGTTATAGTTATTACCATACAATAAAGTTCTATACATGTTCATATTAAAAAACTAAAATTAAAAGTCAAAAGTCAAAGTCAACATGTGAAAGTCAAAGTCAATGACGAAAAGTCAACATGTGAAGGTCAACAGTCAAACAGTCAAGTCAACGACGGAAGTCAAAAGTCAAAGTCAAACAGTCGGTCAAAGTCAACAGTCAAAGTCAACGACGGAAGTCAAACAGTCAGTCAAAGTCAACGGCGGAAGTCAAACAGTCAGTCAAAGTCAGACAATCAAACAGTCAAAGTCAGACATTATGGTCAACTGTTTTCTTAATGTCAAACCAAGAAGATTTTAAAACCTTATGGGCTTGTCCAAAACAAAACCCAACATACATTTCATGTTTATGTTATAGTTAAGAAATATTAAACCAAGCCCAATAAACTTTCATAACCATCATAGTGAGCCCATACACATAAACTTTCATTTTTCATAGACGTTTCATCTTCACATAACCATATCCGCATACTTTGCATATTAAACAAACGTTTTACTTTACACATGAATCAAACAAACAGACCTTTAATTCATGAAATAATCACATCATCATGTTATACCACATCAAGCAAAAAAAATCATACAAAATCATATCATTTTCAATCGGATGAAACAACACGTCAAATCTTTTATATATGTTATAAATCCAATAATCATAGAAACATATCAAGCTATTATAGGTGAGCCCATATATTATAATTAACAAGATCTAAAACCACAAAAAATAGCCGCATGATTTATTTGCTCAATCAATAAAAAATTGAATATCAATCAAGTAAGAAAAAATATTCATATTTATAAATAGTACATAAACATGATTATTAGTAATCAAACAGACATACTATGTATTGATATAAACACAACAATTGCATACAACATCATGGAAAATCATGAGTTCTAAACCTGCGCTCGATGCCAAATATAAGTTTTATTTTATATATATAATGGTTGGATCTTGAACAACATGATAATCACAATACGCATAGATGTGTTGAAACATAATACCGATAAAGCCATTGATTGAATCCAAGAAATCCTCCAAGGTGCAAGCACCAGTAGAAATTAACACGGTGGAATATCTTGGTTTCTCCTTTGACCTTTTGTGTAATGAAATGATAATTTTCACGAACCCTATACTGATGGCTATAGAGTTTCTTTTATAGGTAGAAGGAGGACCAAGGTTCCTAGGGTTTAGAGTTAGCAATCAATCTCGACCGTCCATCAAGGAAGAGATAATAGGAAATAAGCCCAATAAATGGTAACCAATATATTTAGCAATATTCTTAATTAACCAAAGATATTACATGGCCCAATAGGATATTTCTACATATAGAAATATTCTTACACAACATTCATGCCCCAAATAATCCGGAGATCTCAAACTTGGCCTCACTAGCAGCTAGCGCCTCACTATCATTCCCGATGTTAAAGTTTCCCAAACTAATACTGTATTTATTAAGGCATGCAAAACTAGTCTTGTTTCATGGTTAAACTACATCTAAAGAAAA
This sequence comes from Papaver armeniacum, assembly GCA_023531295.1. Taxonomy (NCBI): domain Eukaryota; kingdom Viridiplantae; phylum Streptophyta; class Magnoliopsida; order Ranunculales; family Papaveraceae; genus Papaver; species Papaver armeniacum. The sequence continues at coordinate 121,411 of JAJJWW010000687.1, forward strand.
AAGACTAGTGATTTATTTTATAATCCGAAGTCTATGAAATAAATTATATAATGTTTGGTGAATAATTGTGTTCTTATTTTATGATAGCCACTGCCACCCACCGATTCTTGCAAAATCCGAAATGTGTTTCCAAAACAACATTTAACCCCATCTATGGTGGTTTTTCCATAAATCAGCATCTTTAACCACTGATTCATCTCTATGATGGTTCTTCAGCATCCTTCAATATCTTATGCTTGTCTTTCAAGGCACAAAAAATTGATAAATTTTGTATATATCAAACTCTACTAACAATTTTTGTTTGTGTTTTTCTTTTTCCTAAACGATTTTTGGAATTCCATATCCTACTTATGTCTAAATTTTTTAACAACTTGAAACATTTATATCATGATAATGACTTATTGTGTGTTGTGTTAGAGTCGTGAATGTTTGTTTTAAAACCTAGTGGAGCATCCATTATTTTGACCAGAAATTAGTTTAACCACGAAAAGTAGGGGTCAATTTTCCTCACAAGTCTAAGCGTAATCCTTATTTTGACCCCTGTTTTTTTTTTTGTCCCTATTCCACATCTCACTTATCTTCCCCACTTAGTTTTGTTTCCTTATTAAAATAAGAAAATTCTAGTTTCCCGATATTCTAAAACTTGTTGGCATTTATAAATCCAGAACCAGAGACTAAATTAGTGACATCCGCTGGACTTGGACAATTTTGGGGCACCAGGATATGCACATTTAAATAGTCACTTGAACATGTGCTCTAATCCTTTTTTTTTAATAGGAAAGTAGATTGATTATAAAGAAGGTTACATATTGTTTTTGTCTTGCCGGATCAAAACTTGAGTCAAAGCAGGGACATTATGAAACCAACTAAAACATAATGATTGAGTTCTAGCATGTTTAGCTAAAGAATCGGCTAAATTGTTTGCATCCTGTGAACATAGAGCAAACCAAAAATATAGAGATTTGAGAATGCTTAATGCATCAGTTATTAAGTTATAAGTTGTCCACTTCAAACCAGGATTTTCCATTGAGAGAACTATCACATTTGCAAAATCTCCTTCCAGTGTACTCTTCTCCAATCATTTGATTTCGCCAAAAAACGCCTTCTAAAAGAGCTTGTGCCTCGCGCCGCTTTCGGATCTATTCAAGAAGCTGCACCTCCCCGCAGTCCATGGCTATCACCTACAAAATCTCTACATATCAGACCCCATCCAGACAGGCAATTTATATTTAAATGGGAGCAATCAAAATTTATTTTCAGAACACCACTAGGAGGAGGTGCCCATTTGTGTACGGTTGCATGTTGGGCTGATTATGTATGTGAGTGAAGAGTACTAGCTCTATTCCATTCATCTAGATGTAATAAGATATGTTAGCCACTTCCACAGTAGTAAAAGACTTGTTATCAAAGATCTTTCCACATACGGGATTTCCAGATGAGCCAAATAATGAAACATGACATATCATACATTTTGAAATCTTTACCCACATTATTATCAGCTGAGTTGAGAAAAAATCACATAACCATTCTATGCAAATCCTTGTGTCTGAATATGAGCAGTAAGACTGGAGCTTACAGATTCCAAATAACATTAGTAACGGTAACAATCAAAAAAATGATGTCTTTGGGAAGTTTTCAGCATTTCACACAATGGACAAGAACCTGTCTTGATATTTAGTGAATCCGGGAAAGTCTAGACTTAGTTGGAAGACAATTATGAAGGAATTTCCAAACAAATTGATGGATTCTAGGTGGAAGCTTATGTTTCGTAAAGATTTCAAAAGATATGTTTAGATTATTCTTAGTGGGTTTATGAACTAAAGTCTCATTAAGAATAATATTGTAGGAACACTAATGGAGAAAGTTCCATTACTAGTCGGGTTCCCATCTAATTCTATCTTTGCCAATGAAAGGAATTCTAATCCTAGTAATCTCAGTGACAATGTTATCATCAAAAGAGCTTTTAAAGTATCAGTATTCCAAACTTTCTATCCTAATCAATTAACACCATTACGGTTTTCATACCAGAGGATTGGAAATGTGATTCAGGAGGCTTGTGTCGTTTTGGAATCCAATTGTCTTTCCAAATTGACACAGAAGCACCATCACCAATTTCCATGACATAATGCTTTTTGACAATCTCTAACCCAGTGCGGATACCCTTCCAAATCCAAGACCCATGTTTACTCACAACATCAGTTAGGGGATTAGCATGAGCAAAGTAATTTTCTCTCAAGATAATAGACCAAGGTTCATCAGGATAGGAAACCATCCTCCAAGCCAACTTAGTAAGAAGAGCAATATTAAGGATTTTTGTTCTTCTAATATTGAGGCCACCTAATTCTTTAGGGAGAGCAATATCATCCCAACCTTTGGGATAGTATCCTATTTCATTTTCTTTTTTTCCCCACCAGAAGTTCATTTGAATACTGTCCGTTTGGTCAGTTAATTCTTTGGGCATAAGGAAAACAACTAGATGGTGATTAGCTAAGTTGCCTAAGACAGCTTGGCTCATAATTATTCTACCAGGTGGAGAAAGGAATATTGCATCCCATATGTGAAGTATATTCTTGTAACTATCTAGGAGGTGAGCAAAAGACTCATATTTTCTCTTCTGTAAGAGAAGGGAACTCCTAAGTATTTTTCATTTAGAGACATTCTTTTTATTCTAAGGATATTGGAGATTTCATTTCTCACATTACTAGGAATCTTATAGCTGAAAGCTAAAGCTTATTTGTCAAAATTCACAGCCTGCCCTAAGAATTTACTGAATTGCTCTATTATAGTAGCCAGATTCCTTGCATCTTTACTTCTTGCCTTTATAAAAATGAGACAATCATCAGCAAAAAATAAGTTAGATATAGGAGGACAGTTCTTATTAGCTTTAAACCCATGGATGAGATCATTATTTTCAGCAGTTCTCAAGCTTCTAGACAATGGTTCCATACATAGAATAAAAAGATAAGGGGTCACCCTGCCTTAGTCCCCTTTGAGGATAGTAAACATTACCTGGAGATCCATTATGGAGAATGGATGTAGACACTGTAGAAATGCATTGATTAATCATGTTGCACCAAGCATCATAGAATCCTAGTTTTTTCAGACTATCAATAAGAAAACACCACTCCACTCTATCAAAAGATTTTGACATATCAAGCTTAATAGCAACACAACCATCTTTAGCTTTAGTTTTCTTCATAGAATGTATAAGCTCATGAGCAATAATGATATTATCATGGATAAGTCTACCAGATAGAAAAGCAGTTTGTGCTAGTGATATAATCTTATGCAGAACACATTTAAGTCTACTAGCAAGTAACTTTGATATGATCTTATATGAAACATTGCACAAGCTAATGGGTCTGACATTTATTGCACTCTTAGGACAGTTGTTCTTCGGAATGAGAGTTGTGAAGCTATGATTTAGTTGTTTAAGAATATATTAAGATTGAAAGAAAGTTTGAACCATTTTAACAATATCAAGTCCTATAGTCTCGCACATCAGTTGGTAGAAACCTGGAGGAAAGCCATCTGGACCAGGAGTAGTCCATGGCTTCATCTCAAAAACAATTTTCTTAACTTCATCAGCACAGGGAATAACAGTTAACATAGCATTATCATCATTAAAAATAACAATATTAACATTGTATAAAAACATATCAGAGCAAGGAGGGTTGGTTGTTTTACTCATTGAATTAAAATGTCTTAACAATTCATTTTCAATGTCAATCCTTTCATCTAGACATATCCTATGGTTGTATTGTAAGGATTCTATTTGAGTTTTTTGTCTTCTATAATTAGCTTTATGGTGGAAATAAGCTATATTTCTATCATCCTGAAGTAAATAATCATCCTTACCTCTTTGCCTCCAGTAATTTGACTCAATATCATACCAGTATTTGAGTTGTTGAGTTAACTCATTCACTCTAGTGTCATTTCTACCATTAATAAAAGATGCAAGAACAAACAATTGTCCTTCCAGATTAGAAATTTGAGTGTTTATATTTCCAAAATGATGGTAATTCCAAGTTCTTAGACCAAATTTAGTATTCCTAAGACAATGAGTGAACTGAAAAGCAGGAGAACCATTTTGATTACATTTTCATTCAGATTTAATAATTTCAGTACAACTAGGGTCCCTAAACCAGGCCTTATTCACCCTAAAAGTTTTTTGGTGCTATTTTCAGTTTTACTAGTAAGCAACATAGTAGGCAGCTGGTCACTTCCTATAACTGTGAGATGATAAAGAGAAGCATTAATGTAAATATTTGTCCAATCATAAGAGACAACAGCTCTATCTAGCCTCTCTAGGATAAGTTCATTACCATCTCTTCTATTGGTCCATGTGAATGGGTTTCCAATATTAGGCATACTAGAGAGATTATTAATATTTAATAACCTGGTATTGGCCTCTAATTCAGATTGACTAACCTGATTTCCCCCCTCTTTTTCATCATTATGCAAAATGAAATTTAGGTCACCTATAACAATGCAAGGGTTAGGATAAGTAACCCTTAAAGTACTAAGATGGTTCTATTGCCTAGTTTTCTCAGACTCATTCAAAGCCACATACAAGCAAGTTATTAAGGAACTAGTATTCTGACTATCAAGCTTAACAATACAATTTATCATGTTATAGTTCTTATCCACTATCTGCAGATCAATGTTATCCTTCCACATAAGGGACAACTCTCCAGATAAACCAATGGGATTGAAAAAATATACATTTGGGTATTTGTATCGCTAGATGATATTTTCATTCTTTCTGTTTGGTTTTTTGTTTGATAGAATATTATAACTGGGTTTTGAGATTTTATGAGCATATGGAGGTGATTCCTAGTATCCTTGTTACCAAAACCACAAACATTCCATGTAATGATTTTCATGTTTCTAAAACCTTTTCTAAATTGTATGCAGTTTTTTTTTAAATTGAGGGACACAATAAAAATAATTGAAGAAATGATGTATATGGATTTGTATGCAGTGCACAAAAGCTGGAATTGTTAAAAACTGAGTTTTTATTTTTACCTTATCCTCCCCTGTGATGTTATCGGGTTTTCTCTCTTCTTCTGTGATTATGTCTGTAGCCTTTGAATCCAATTGTTTCCCATCATGAGCAATTTCAGTTGAGGTGGCGCATCGATCTCTGCTATCTTCAGATATCCTAATCCTCTTCCCAAGCCTTGCTGGTTCACTTCCACCTTCACCATATTCTAGTGCTTCTATCCTTGGAGCAATAAGAATTCCCATCTTTTGGAGGATGAATGGAGCATTTTTAGTTGCTTCTTAGTTTTGGCAATGCTTGGAATGGATACAACATTGTTTTCTTCTACCATATTTTTCTTTCCAGTGATGTTACTCACACCAAAGTTGTAAGGTTTGGCATGAGCTTTAATGAGAAACTCAGTTGCTGCCTTGCATGCTCCTGATGTATGTTTTATGATAAAACATTTAGGGCATAGATTATGGGGCCGTTTCTCATAGAAAAATTTTATCCACCTTGTGTAACCTGCATTTGTCTTTGACATAGCTCCTCTTCTCATTGGGTCATTGATGTTGATGAAGACACACACTTTGACACCATCTTTGTCCACTGGTATAACATCTTTTGGCTCAATAGAAATAAGTTCCCCCATCAATTTTCCAATTTTTGTTACTGATATGACATTTAGATGTTCTGGTAGAAGTTTCCTCAATTGAATCCAAAAGAAATGGTGGTCCCAGTCCAGCTCTTTGTACATAACTGAAGAGTTGTAGCTATGCAGGATGACCAAGTAATTGTTGATACTCCATGGCCTTGTTATAAAAACTTTCTGCTTTGTGTCATCATCAATGAACTTGAACACCATTACATTTGTATCTATCTCCACCACTTTGACTTCACCTTATGGGATAAAGGACCATGTAATATTGATGTGGTGTTCTACAGCTTTGAACCCCATTGATCCATTTTCCATTACAATCATGCCTACCAGACAATTTTCCCATTCACCAGTTTCTTCAATAATGTCGTTTCCAACCAATTGGATTTCTTCTTCCTCTTCAGCATCAAGATCCAATGCTGCTTTCTTAAATTTCTCTGCTAGATCAATAACTTGATTATCACTTCCTGTCGCCATAGTGAATTTCAATATTAGTTTGTCCTGTGATTCTGTGACTGCTTTCCCTTGCCAATTATACGTGTATATATAAGAAGGTTTAGGGTTTTGTTCTCCCAAAGAAGGGATTTTCTGGCGAGATTGTTGGGCAGAAAAATATGATTGTTATAACCATATTTTTTATTTCCAGTAACAAGATATATGACTGATAATCCAATGAGAAAAAACAGGAGTTTGTTGCCATAATTGAACCTTCTTTTTTGAATTTCAAATTGCCTTTTACTCCGCCTTTTCTTCCTTTGACTTTTTTTTCTGTGGCTAACGGATCGGATATGACTGAGTTGAACTTCCTCATGATGGAGAAACAATGGAGACAAATTGGCTTCCACAGGCAACTGGGCTAACGGAGCAAACGCTTTAATCACAATATTCATACTGGCAAACGCCATTTCAGAGAGAACAACCTGTAAACACGTTAAGGGAGGTTAAAGAAATCAAAAATCTATTAGGTTCAAAAGAAAGATGAATAAATGTTTTTTGGAGTAAGAAGGATGAACTATTGAAATAAAATCTGAAATCGATGGATTATTAATCTACAAATTGGATACATCTGCAAAGAACATGAAAAAATTGATTAGAAAAGATAGACCAACTATTAAGACATGATTTGATGCCAAAAGGTTTGATAACAAGGATGAAAATTTTGAAGACTTTTACTGAGTTGTAGTCGCCGATTCACTCCCACCGTTTTTCTTCGACATGTGCTGTAATCAGTCCCAAGATTCCAAGTCGTTAACAGAAAAGTTAATAGTTTATTGCAGGCACTAGGCAGGTGAGGTACACCTTTCTGCGCATGCATAGATCAGTTGGTATCATCAAAAGCTAAAAGTACACTTTGTCTCGTGAATTGAGAAGCAAAACATGTCTACATACATTTGTATTGGAAATTTTGGAATTTGGATTTGGAACTTGAAACGGGGTGTGGGTGATTGGCTGGTAGTAGCGTGGATATCAGTAATACAGTGTTTACATCTGACCATCTTTATGACGGAGTAACTGCATTTATGTGCTATAAGAGCAACTGCAGTGGTGCGAGCATAACCAAAGACCAAAGAGGAAAAAAAAAACCAAAATTTTGGTTTAGTCCGTGTTGTGACACTATGGGCAGAAGACTAAATTTGGTGGAGCGTGCATTATAAGTTCGCCCGATGGTGGAGCGTGCATTATAAGTTCGCCCGATGGTGGGCGTACATTATAAGTTCGCCCGATGGAGCGATATCCCCTGTTCACGTACTTGAAAAAAAAAAAAAAAAAAAAAAAAATGTATGGGGCGGACATATAAAGCAAGAGAATTTTTTTTTGTCATGGGGCGAAGGTACGAACAATCGCCCCAACATAAAAAAAAAAAAAACAGGCGAACGTATAGTTAACGCCTGGTGTGGGGCGTTCACTTTATGCACGCTGTTGTAGAAGCGTTAACTATACGTTAGATGCAGGTGTGGGGCGTTAACTATACATTCGCTCGACTAAAAATTTGGGTTTGGTCTTGGTCCGGACCAAATATAGTCTCGGGATTTGGTCGATGGTCCGTCCGCTACGCACAGTTTTACCAAATAAATGGGTTTAGTCGCCCACTGCAGTTGCTCTAAAGGATTTATAAATGTAGTACATTTAGTATGAAAAAGATTGAGCAGGAACATATGGCGAAATGCAGCGATTTTATTCTGGTTGTACTTTTTAAGCATGGAGACATTTGTGGCATTTGTTTCAAAGTGATATGAAAATTTTATCATTCAAATAGATAGGATTACACTGGGCATTGAACCAAATGACAAAAATTACAATTCACAAATGACATAGGCTCACATCTCTTCGTTTAACTAGCTAGACATGTGTTGTAGCAAAAATGTTCCTACAACACTCTCGAGATTCGTACAGAAATGATGTAATCTTAACCGTTGGATGGCGTAAGATTAATAATATTTTGTAGACCGTTGAGATGATCCCCAGCTTTCCTCACGATATGTACTTGATGATGAAAGATTTCCTACTCACCTCTTCAATGCTCTTGACTTTCTAATATAATTGAAGAAAAGAGGGGGTACCTGCAAGGACAATCAGATGCCTCAATGAGTAATGAGCTCTAAATAGGTTTTAGTGGAGAGAAAATGATTAGAATTGTGTACTTATCATTTGCAATCCCTCCTCTATTTATAAGTAATAGAGGGCATGCATACAATCAATTACCATCGTATTCAATTGGATGACGACTGGACTCGAATGCCGCCCAAGGTTCATCATTATTTAAATTAGAATTATGTATCTAGACATTGGGAAATGTATTTGGCCCAATAATTAACCTTTATCCATTCCCTCATTTTAGGGTGACCAGGTTAATAATATATTTGGACCAAATATATATCTAGATTAATTCTAACTTCTTGGGTTCAATATTCATCCCCTTTCAAGATTCAATGAATGTAGTCACCTTTAATAAAGGCTAATTATGACTTGGTTCTTAACCTTTTATGGGCTTAGGATTCAAACCATGACCCAATATTTTGTTTTTAGGCTAATGGGCTGAAGATCTCGTTAAGCCCATTTTATATTTATATGGTCCAAACATCGCCCCCTCTTGATTCCCAACTTGTTGATGGATTAAGAAAAGTGACCTGGACCAACTTCTCCAGAATCGTACTCTGACGCCCCCTTCTATACGCCGAAATGATGCGCCTGATTATTTGTAGCCGGGGTAGAGCTTGATATTTGAGAAATAAGTCTTGCACCGTTAATCCCTGTTGTTAGTTTATTTCATTTCTCTTATTGTGAATTAAACGTGTTGTGGCGTTAAGGTGCTTGAATTCTCCCATTTTCAACTTAAGTAACACTGCCAAGGCCCACCTTTGCCGCTTGATTATTTTTTGCAATTTTTTTTGTTTTTTGTTTTTTTGTTTTTTGTTTTTTGTTTTTATGTGTACGGTTGCTCCAGATGTAGGCATGTAGCAGGGTGACATATTTCTTCATAATTCAACCATACGAACGGGTCTTTTCAGCTTACTAAAATGTAGTGAGTTGACTGCTTCTTTCTTTCTTTTTCCTTTCTTTGCATGTGGATATTGACGTATCTCAACAGCAGCTCCTGAATACTCTCTTTTTTAAATAATAACTGTTGAACATTTTCAAAGGTGACTTGCGTGGTCTTCTAAAAAATCTTCAACAAACTCCCTTTTGACTCTGTATTTGTATTTTAGCTTCTTCTTTTTTATTATAAATACCACTGATAGTGATTTTTATCACTCCCACATGAACTTTACTCTCCTATGCTTTATAACTGTTTGAACGCAGAGAAAAGGTATGCTCTCTTTATACTTTTCTTCGTTTACTGAAAAGAGAAGCTCCCATGTGATGGCATTTACCCATATTTTAATAATGTAAATGGTGAAGAAATCAGACGCATCTTCTTCAATTCTCCATTCTTCTACTTTTTCTAATCTTTGATTCCCTTCGTCTTGTAGCATAATCACTATGGATTGACAGTAATGTTTCATTTTTTTTTCTCCTCTGAATATTTTGCAGATGACAAAAGGAAAAGATGTACTGGTTCATGAAAATGCCGCCAAAGGGAACAAAAAGATTGTTCTCAAGCATACTGCCAGGATGAAGGTGAAGAGTGTGAAGCGACACACTTTTTCATATCCTGATAAAGTCATTAATATTTCTACTGACTCAATTGAGTCTTCTTCAAGAAGGAATCAGGCTTCCCCGACATACACTCCGGTGTCTCCTTACAAGAAGTCCTTGAATGAATTGTTTGATGAAATAGTTCCTGCTGATGTTACTCCAGATTTTTTTGCATTCCCCGTCAAGACAAATGGTGTTCGAATCACTGAAGAGGACTCTGCCATTTTCGATACCGACGTTGCAAAAGGCTTGGCCAACAGATGTCTTCTACCCAAAGACCATCCGGCTTATGTCCAGATTAATGACCAGGCAGAAATATTTGGGATCTGCAATATGAACATGTTTCGCCTCCTATCTTCAATGGATCGTGCAAATCAGATATTGAAATATGTTACAGCTAAGCGGGATAACGTGATTCGATCAGCCCTTGATAACAGACCTCGAAATCAAGCGCCTGTCATAGAGATAGCTTTTAAGGATATGGAGATTCAAGATCTCAAAGACGACTTGGAGGAATACCACTAGGAGGCGCACAATTGTCTTTATTTTACTTTTGAAGCATTAGCATTTTTTTTAGTTTGTTCCTTAGGAATCTTTATTGAAATAAAATCGTTATTATTATTATTATTTTTTATTTTTTTTTTGTTTTGCAACCTCTCTAACTTTGAATTCTCATTACCCTGGAACGGGGTTCCATTGACCATGAAACGAGGTCCTTGCTTATTTTAAGCTTGCTCTAATATTAGTTAGCTTGCTTATAAATTCGCGAAGATTGTAAGATTGTGAAGGTTATATATATATATTCCTTCTAATCAAAGACAATTTAATTCTCACTGCCCTGAGATGGGGTTCCATTGCCCATGGAACAAGGTCCTTGCTATTCTTGAGCTTGCGCTAAACCGGTTTAGCTTGCTCGCAAATTGCGCAAGTGTTGACTAAGACCGTGCAAGGAAAATGTTTCCTCTAATCAAAGTCAAGTTGGAATCGGTCATGGCTATGCGAGGGTCATTTCTTGACATCTCTCGGTGTGCCCCGGATTTTTTGTGTTCGATTTTAAATATGTTATTTCTAAACAATCCTGGTTAATATCGAAGTTTATGTATTAATAAAATTTCTAATAATACTAGTTAATCGTTTAGGATTACTCAGCAGATATGCCTTTCATAATTTTGAGAATGCGAATACCGTATAATTATCACCATGCTCCGTCCGTCCCGTCTGAATTAATCTGAGCTCGTAAATAGAATCATTTATTATAGGGAAATGATTTATTACATTAATGATAGAATTTTTTCAAATTGAAAAAATTCCATGGTTTTGGCTCTATGTGGCCATTGAATTTTTTTAGCTAGTATGCTCCGCCGCCATCAGGCCTATCAATGAGGTAAGGTCCCTCCCAATTAGCATTCAACTTTCCACTGTTGGGATCAAGTGTGATAGGCCTTGTCTTGCGTAACACCTGTTCTCCTGGCTGAAATACTCGTTCTCGAACCTTTTTGTTGTATTGAAACTTCATGGATTGTTTATAAATGGCCAACCTTCTAGATGCTTCTTCTCGAACATCTTATAGAAGTTCTTTATCTCTTGCTAGGATCTTCGAGTTTTGGCATGATTGTTCGGCTAGTGTTTTTGTTGTTGGGACAAGCAATTCCACCGGAGCCACATGATAATTATTTTCAATGATGTTGTAGTAAAAGGTTCGTTCAAGACTTGTGAAAGCAGATTTTTTAGACTTAATTTTTGTAAATAAAAATAACAAGCTCAATTAAAAAGTTGTTTGGAAATTATGGGGAGGTTGGGGCTAGGATTCCGCTATTTACCAATTCCAAAGTGATACTAATTACAATCATGCAATTTCACACGTTCAATTTGATTCTCAACTATTGCAAAAGTAGATTTTTAGAAACAACAAATGTTAATCCAAAGCATGGGATATCAAAACCCTAGGCTAAGCATATTCCATCAATAGAAAATACAATTGTTTAATAAAAATCATAAAATCTATTTTCAATCTAGGCAAATAATCATAATTAAAAATTGCACAAATAAAATAATTAAGAATTACCACTTTTTCATTGGAAAGATAGCTTCCTCCATCGCCCTAAGGATTGGGTTTATCCCATCATTGTGTAAATTTTCTCAAAGTATTGATTCATGCTCAAAAATTGTTTACAAAGATGAAATGGAGAGAAAATGATTAAAACCGGTGTTTGCAACGTTTATAAATGTTGCAAAACATCACATAAAGAACGATAACAAATATGCGTCACTGGCTCTGTAGTAGTACGACCCTAAAGGCTCTGTCGTTGACACTGTTGAAGAACGACGGTTTTAGGCTGTCTGTTCTTCGTGTTCTTCGTCTTTCACAGGAGCAGAAAAATATTCTCTGCAACTCGATTAATCTCCTCTTTGAAGCTCTCTATTATCTTCCCAACTCTCCGTACACTTTGTATATGATCCCACATGCCCTTTTATACTCAACAGAAGCAAGAATAACTTCGTAATAACTCTCCAATCTTCTCGCTGTCAAACCATAACTCGGGAATATTTTCTTCCCTGTTTTATCTTCCCATGAGCATGATTGCGATAACACACTCCAAACATGCGTAAAACACTTCTAAGACCGAGTCCCACATCGTCGAAGGCATATATAACCACATAACTTCCAAAGCACAACACAGAGAATCTCGTGTCCTCTTAAAACTCTGTTTTCTTCATCATGACAATTCAGCCATTTCTAACCAAAATAATCGACCACATCATCCCTGTTTGGTCAAAACAGGACCAAAGAAACAAAAATTAGTGATCGAGTCTCACTCAAACTGCCCATAATTCTTCACAGAACTCACGGGTTTTGACTTTCCTGTTTTCTTCAAATACGAATATTCAGCCCAACTTGATCGAAACCCACACATCAATCATCCTTGTATAGCCAATAAGAGTAAACCCAATTGATTCCAGCCCTTTAGTCTCACTGCAACAAGCTCAGAATGCAAACCTAATTCTGCCATTGATGAATATGAAATTTCGCCAATTTTCGAGATTTGAAAAAAGAAGAAGGTTGCCCCTATCCAGTAGGGGTGCGAATAGTAGATGCCATGAGGGGTGCCTCTGGTCAGATGTTTGGGTGCAAATATCCTTTGGGTACCCCTTATCATTTGGGTGCCCCTTATCCATAATGAGAGTCCGTATAACAAATTTCCTCCGAGATGCCTTTAACAACTTTTCGAGCCGAATTTTTCCGAAAACGTTTATTGCCCAAAAATACCTACAAACTCACAAAACACCATAATAAGTACAAAATCGAGTACCAACAAAGAGAAAATTGAGGACAATCTTAGACACAAAAATGCGTCTATCAAATACCTCCAAACTTATTATTTGCTAGTCCTCGAGCAAATTTATTCTAGAAAATAAAATGACTACACTTAGCACGTGCAGCAAGCCGTTAACCCTCTAGGTGGCCCTAGCTATGAGTGATGTCTCGGGAGGAGGGTTTACCAGAGGTGTACCCACAAAACCTTTACTCCAGACCCTAGATATCTACGCAGAACTTGGAAGGCACTAAAGAATCTCCTTGGTTGGCATACTTATTGACTACAGGAGGAAGTACCCTGATGCGAAATTCCAATTGTTGTACACGAGCTTGCACAGATTCACCAACTTCATTGTTGCAGAAGAACCCTCATTGGCATATATGGAAATCTCCAGTCTTCGATATCCATGGGATCACTCTCTTCTTCTTCCGGTGAATTATCTTACATAGATTCACCAACTTCATTGTTGCAGAAGAACCCTCCTGAATGCTTGGAAATTCTGGAATTCGACAACGATATACCTTGTGGTATCGAGACTCCACAACCGATGATAGGTATGCAAGTGCATCCGCATGTCTATTCTCCACCCTCGCTTTTTGTTCGATCTTTGAAAACGCCGAACTTCTTGGCCAATTCAGTTATACATTCGAGATAAGATGCCAATTTTTCATTCTTCGCCTTATATGACCCAGTAAATTGATGTGCCACTATCATTGAGTCGGTTTTCAGTTTCACTATTCGCGCCCCCAGGTGTAATGCAGTTTTTAAGCCGGATATTGCTGCTTCGTACTCGACTTGATTGTTGGAGGCTGAGCATCCTAGACGGATAGCCTTTTCCATCTGCAACCCGTCTGGAGAGACTAATAAACATCCAACTCCTGCTCCATTGGTGTTTGCTGACCCGTCAGTATATAACTTCCATAGTCTTTCTCCGTCTTCTGGTAACTCTGATGGATCCACGAAATTAGACGGTACATTTCTCTCGCTCGAGAATGTTTTGACTGTTTTGGAATATTCCCATGGTAGCGGAATCGGATCTCCTTCTACTTGCGGGATTTCGTGCGTGCCGGTTGTCCTTGATAATGGAATGTCATCTACGGGAAAATCTTCCATCGGTGATGCTAGTGCATGTCCTTTCTCGGCTATTCTTGGCTCGTAGGTTATCCCATAAGCGCCGAGGTAGGTTGCCCATGTGGCAAGTCTGCTTGAATCATCTGCTTCGGCAAGCACTTTTCTTAATGGGTATTCGGTGTATACCACAATCTGTCGTCCTCCACCGAAGTAAGGTTTCAGACGTCTTGCCGCGTGTACCAGTGCCAGTGATACTTTCTCAATCTTTGAGTACCTTGTCTATGCCTCCATTAGGGATTTACTAACGAAGTAGACAGGTTTCTCATAAGGTTCTCGTACGAATAAAACCGCACTTATCGCGTAATTGCACACGACAAGGTATATATAAATGGTTTGACCCGTTAGGTGGACTTGAAAGGACTGGAAGTGAAGTTAAATACCTTTGATTTCATTAAAGCGCGCTCACAATCTTCGTTCCATCCAACGCCTTCTTTAAGATTTGGAAAAACATCTTGAACTTATCTGAAGCACGAGATATGAATCGATTGAGATCAGCCAACCTTCCAAGAAGCTTTTGCACTTCTTTCTTATTTTTTGGTGATGGCATATCGAGTATCCCCCTGATATGCTCTGGGTTTGCTTCAATTCCTCTCTGTGTCATCATGTAACCAAGAACCTTGGAAGGCACTAAATAATCTCCTTGGTTGGCATACTTATTGACTACAGGAGGAAGTACCCTGATGCGAAATTCCAATTGATGTACACGAGTTTGCACTCAAGCATACTAAAATTCATATATAAGTGACAGAGCTCTACTCAGATAGTTTCTGTACATCATAACCTGAGTCAACCAATCACATGGAAAGATTAAGAAGATGGATGTAGAGAAAATGTAGATGGTTTTGATGTTGACTAAGGTGAACCTATCCTAATGGATTGAGATGCATTCTGACTAATATCAACACACTGGGCATATACAAGGGAACCAACGGGTGATAATCCTAACTCTAGGTCAACACAACTGGCATATACAAGGGCTCCAGTGGTCGAATTTATTGAATTTATTCCGGTTGGTCTGACGGTCTAGGCTCAATATATATATATATATATATTTTTTTGTATCTCAATCATTCTATTTCACCCAATCACTTATAAGAAAATAAAAACAGAAGGTGAAAAGGATTCAACGAGATATGGTGAAACTACCATGTTTTTTTTTTAATTCTAACACCCGAGCTCTGTGCTTTTATGAATAGACTCTTTAGATGTTTTAATCTAATAAAATTGGTTCCTCAACTCCTATAACCAAGATGCTTCCATCCACTTAGATTGGTTAGTGCCATCCTTAATAAACATAAATTTCTAGGCTCTGGAGTTTTATTTATTGCAACTAAAAAGTTTCTCCCATACCCCCAAACTTAATCTAACATTGTCCTCAATGTTCTAAAGATTAAATTAAAAACATGAACAAGGAGAAACTGTGACCACTAGAAGGAAATGAGGAAAAATATTACCGTGTTGCATGAGCAAGGGATACCTCCCAAGGAGTGCTAAGTTTAAAGTCTTGACCATACATCAAATACCTCAAAAGGATCTTCATCTTCCAAAGTCATACACCAATAGCCGAAATAGTTGTGGGTCCATAAGACCAAATAGAGCTAACAACAATATCGCATAACCAGACCGGTTGAGAAAAATGAATAGAAGGAGCACATTCTCATCTAAGGTTTCTGTCAAGACAACTGGGTTTATTTGGGGCGCATGATTGAGATTCATATGTGTTTCTTGATAAATAGATTCATCCGAAAAATGGGTCTCTAGTGCCTGGGTTACCTCCTGGACAGTATCAGGAGGATCGGGTTGTGGAGTCTGAATAGACTCTAATAATATTTCAGACGCACATAGCTCGAGTCCCAAGTTATGGACGCTAATTAGGGATACATGACAATCAAAAGAACCATCACTACCCCCAAACTTATGGATTTCACTACTCATAGACAAACCTCTAACTATTGCTTGAATTTCTGGATCCTCAGAGTCCCTAAAGTACTCAAGAGCTTCTCCTAGTTCTTTACCCCCACACTTAGGGTCATCATTATTCTCAGAAAGACCTAACACTATTGCCTAGATTTCTGGGTCCGTAGAGTCTTTAAAATACTCAATGGCTTCTTCTAAAGATTGATCACACATCTGGTCTAAGAGAATGGTTTCCTCAAATTCATCAAAAGAATCTCGTAGTAAAGTTTCATGCCAATTATCCTGGACTAAATCCTGAACTAAAGTGCTAATCATATTCACTTCTTCTAAATCATCATTCTCAGAAATTTGTCTAGTAACATTAAAGACATTTAGTTCAGTGGTCATATTACCAAATGATATGTTCATAAGCCCGGTCCTACAGTTGATGACAGCGTTAGCTATGGCTAAAAATGGGCGACCTAGAATCACCGGGATTTGAGCACTTGGGTCCTGAATGGGTTGGGTGTCTAGAACAACAAAATCCACTAGATAAATAAACTTATCAACCTCAATCGAGAATATCCTCTATGACACCACGAGGAACTTTGACGAGACCTATCGGCCTAATTGAAGTGTCATTTTGGTCGATTTCAACTTACCAAGTCCCTAGTTTGGGTATACACATGGTATGGGAGTAAGTTAACACTATCTCCTAAGTCAAGTAAAGCTTTATCGACCATGTGATTACCAATCGCACAAGTTGTGGTGGGGCATCCAGGTCCTTATACTTAGGGGTGTTTGGTTGGAAGAATGGAACTTACTTGACCACTAAAAGGCTTTCTTTTGGACATTAAGCTTACGCTTTTGTGTACAAAGATCTTTAAGGAACTTGGCATAAGCAGGCATCTTCCTAATTGCTTCTAACAAAGGAATGTTAATGTTCACCTGCTTAAATGTTTCCATTATCTCGTTGAAAGTCGACTCCTTCTTTTTTGGGGCTAACAACTGTGGGAATGGGGCTCCGGGAACAAAGCCGGGCTTAACAGGAATTTCTTGGGAGTCCTTAGAGGTTGTTTCAGTTTCCTCAGCTACGGGTTCCTCTTGGGAAGTAGAAGGTGGAACTACAGTATGTCCACTAGGCATGGCTACCTTATTGTCTATCGTTACCACTCATAAGGGTTGTTATTGAATTCACATGATGGGATGGTCTTTCACCTACTTGATGAACTCCTCTAGGATTGGGCTGAGTTTGGCTAGAAACTTACCTTTTTCTCTCGAGACTCATTTATCGACTAACTCCGGGTTTTGAACTCGAAATAGCTCCGAGAGTTAGCATAACCTATACTCTTACTTTCTTCTATCCCTTGCGCAACCATTTGGTTGATATTTTGAGCTTTTTAATAAACGAGGCGAGAGTCTCTTCTAAACTTGTGACCTTTTTATCCGAAGGGTTCTGAAACTGGGTTTGACCTGAAGGGTTCTGAGTATAACCAAAACCTGGGGGAGGCTGAGAATTACTAGACTGACCTTGATTCTGGCCCTTAGACCAAGATGGTCTCTCCAACCAGGTTGTAGGTCTCTGAGTATGGGTCAAACTTCTGACGGTTCTCAAACCTAGCATTGTTATAGACAACATGAGCTTGCTCTTCACTAACCTTACCTTCCCAAAATAAGTTATCGGGCTCTATTCCACAACTAGAGACTTGAGAGGCTCTATTAGGTTCAACAAGGGACCTATTTTTAGACTGACCCATTTCCAAAGCTTCTAACCTTCTAGACAAAGAAGCAAACTTAGCATCAGACGCAAAACTCGTATCTACCATATTAGTGCTAATTCTATTGCACTATAAAACTGCCATGACTCTGTGGCAGCACAGTGATGAATCGATGTGCAAAATGTTTCCACAGTCACTGGCTGGAGGAGCAATAAAATGGTTCAATAAACTCCCCGTAAACATGATCGATCGATACTTACCATGAATTGGTTGGAGAATTCTTCTCCCACTACAAGTACATGGAGGACGTGATCGGAAGGGATGCCACGATTTGTTCCTTATATAAATTCGAAGGAGGAAAGCATCACACAGTTTACTTGACGCTTCAAGCGAGAGTTAACATATGTAGATGGTGCCAACAATTAAACCGTCATCGAAGCTTACAAGCAGGCGTACCAGTACTATCAAAGAGGTGTGTACGGTTCCTTGGTCAAGAGACCACCAAAGACTCTGGAAGGACTGTATGATCGAGTGTAAGAATATGCTCGAGTGGAGGATGATTCCAAATCTCGAGGGAATAGATATGTTCACAGATCATCCAATCATCCAAATGATATGAGGAAAGACAAGTCGAAGAACCGTTCGAGCGGTCAGCACAATGATCGAGGTGAAGTCCGAGAGAAGAACCAAGGTGAACGAATAGAAACTGGATTCCGTAAATATCATGATATGAAAGGCGACGCCGTTGAATATACGGCTTGTAGAGTTGTATGAGAAAATAAGAAAATATTTGAGCCCCCTCGTCCTTTTGCCGGCGGGAGACACGTGATAAACGTGATAGGAGAAATACGCAAAGTTCCATAAAGACCATGGTCACAAGACCGAAAATTGCCACTTTACAGATCGAGGTCCAGCGAATGATAAACGCTGGAAAACTACAAGAGTACGTGAAAACAATTTTGGGAAAGGTCCTGGACAGTTTGACACAACACATGTGATTAATGTCAGTCACGCCAGGATCCATTCAATAACCAGGCGGGCATCGGAAGATGAGACCAGGAGAAAGCTTAGGTAGTTAAAAGAATGGTATTTGAAAAATCACATCGATTTTGTCATTGGCAATGGAGCAGAAATTCGGGAGCTTGGGTGCACAAAGATCGAGTTCTCTGTAGCAGACATGATAGGTGTACATGCTCCACACAATGATGCTATTTTTATAACCGCTTGGATTAGCATGTTTCGTGTACAATCGGATTCTAGTGGATACGAGAAGCTCGGTGAGCGTGATGTTTCCAATTCTCGGTTTCGGCGGCGAAGTCACAAAGGCGATTAGAAAAGTAAAGATCCCTATAACGAGTGGCTGACAAGTCTGTTTTGGGCACTTTCTTGTTGCTTGGATTCTTTGAGCACCCTACAATGCGATCGTTGGGTGAGGATTTGGATGCATGATATTGGTGAAGTCACATCCTCATATCATCAATGCTCGAAGTTTATTACCCCCTGAAGGAGTCGGGAAGTTAGAAGAGACCGGATAGCCGCCCACAAGTGTCACGAGAGTGTAATGAACGAGTACAAGAAGTCGGTTAGCGGGAACCAAATCATGCGAATCAGCGAGAAATAGCAATTACGTAATCCCTCCCTCCGGAATCATATATGGGAGGGACGCAACAACCCCAAACGGTTGAGAAACCGATCGAGGGGTCCGCATTGGAGATGAGGAGCACAAAACAACGTTCGTAGTGGCGATCTTCCTGCACATGAACGTGATGGTTTGATTACATTGCTAAGGGCAAACGCCGACGTTTTCGCATGGAGTTTCGCTGAGATGCCTGGGATAGATCCGAATGTAGCCTACCACAGGCTAAATATCGATGAGAAGTTCCATCCAGTTCTCAAAAAATCAGGAATATGGCGCAAAGCAAAAAATATGGAGTTACCGATAAGCTCGAAAAGCTATTGGAAGTTGGCTTTATTCGACCAATCCAATATCCTCGCCGTCAAATGTCGACCGTTCAAGAAGAAGAATGGTAAAATTCGTGGTATCCATGTCGATTTTACTGATTTGAATAAAGCATGTCCGAGTGATCCGTACCCGCTGCCACGGATAAGAGATTTGGTGGACGCAACCTCATGGTATGGGAGACTTTCATTCATGGACGGTTTTTTAAGGGTATAACCAAATACCTTTATTCGAGGAAGATCAAGAGCATACTGCGTTCGTGACTGACAGACGAGTTTATTGCTATACTGTAATGTCGTTCGGGCTAAAGAACTCAGGGGCAACCTACCAAAGATTTGGTAGACCATATGTTCAAGGATATGATTGGGAAGTCGATGGAAGTGTATATCGACGATATGGTGGTGAAATACGAACAAAAGGAGTCTCATTAATTTTCTTGATTTGCAGAAGACGTTTGATATCTTGAGGCAATATCGAATGAAGCTCAATCCAGCAAAATGTTCGTTCGGACTATCCTCGGGGAAGTTCCTTGGATGCTTGATGACGCACAAAGGAATCGAGGCGAATCCGGAAAAAATGAGCCATCGAGAAATGCCATCCCCAAGAACGATGAAGGAGGCCTGAAGCTAGCGGGACGATTAGACTTTAAATCGTTTCATTTCACGCTCGTGGATCGATTCAAGCCATTCTTTGATGTTTTGAAGAAAGTAGTGAATTTTGGTTGGACAGATGAGTGCGAAAAGGCTTTTGATGAGATCCATCAGTATTTGTGAACTCTCCCAGTTTTGGTGAGTCCAAAAACTGGACAACCTATCGGAGTTTATCAGGCCACAACGTAGAAAGTTGTGAGTGCGGTCTTATTTTGTTACGGATCCACATGAAAAACCATGTTTACTTCGACGGTAAATCCTTGACAAGCGGAAACACGGTACAAGAAAATTGAGAAGATAACACTTGACTGTTTCATGCATCTCGTCGCCCCCTCAAGCCTTATTTCCAGGAGGAATATCGTAGTCTCTACTCGGGAGAATACCCATCAAGAGAATCCTTTAACGTTTGATGATTCAGTAGGCTAGCCATACGGTCCAATTTTATAGGGCGTATGAAATCAAGTACGAAACCAGAACAACAGAAAAAGGACACGCCCTGGCTGCACTGCTAGCAGATTTTCCTGTGGACGATATAGAAACTGTTGTTGGAGAAGAAGAAGAATTGTTCAAACCCATATAATCAGCCACCGATCAGACATGGGGCGATTCCGCAATGGAGGTTGATACACTGAACCATTATGGACCGTATTTATCGATGGTCATCAAATGTTGGTGGAGCTGGAGTTGGATGCGTCATCCTTACTCCCGAAGGTTCAAGATCGAAAGCGAAGCAGGTACGGGTTTTCAAGCATCAAACAATGAAGCTGAATATGAAGCAACAATTATCGGTTTAAAGGCTGTCAAACAATTAGATGCGAAGAACTTGAAGTTGGTAACTGATTCCATGCTAGTAATTAACCATTATCTGGGGACCTACAGAGCCAAGGAAGAAAGGAAGGCCTTATATTTGGATCATATGAAAGAGCTGGCAAATGAGTTCGACCAGTTCTCAATTCTGGCAAATGACTATCTTTCGGCAGATGCTTTCACATATCTTTCTTCCGCAGTTGAAACTGATACCACCCGTTTCTTTGTAGTGGATTTCCAAGAGTTACCTAGCATCTCCGATAGCCACTTTGTTCTGGCTCTCGAACACGCTAGTAGGGGCGAGAGGGCAGCTACATCAGCACAGGGAGATACCGAGAATATTGACAGCAATATGGATGTTGACAGTCCAGTGATAGATGATTCAAGCAGTCCTGCTGAAAACACTTCAGACTGGCGTCAACCTTATGTTCAGATTTGACAACTAGTGAGCTCCCAGAAGATAAGCATCTCTCTTCAAAAGTGAAGAAGAATGCTTGGAGGTATTCATTGATCGAGGGCAGTTGTACCGCAAACCTGTAGCTTTGGAGCCATTTTTACGGTGCATATCAGTAGAAAAAGGGCAACATATATTGGTGGAGGCTCATGAAGGAATATGTGGCAACCATTCTGGAGGGCGCAATCTCGCACACATGATACTTTCCCAGGGATACTCCTGGCCATACATGCATAAAGATGCTAAAGAATATGTGCAGAAATGCGTGCCATGCCAAGAGCACGCTCCAGTTCCTAAAAGGCCCGCCAACGAACTACATCAAGTTTTCAGTTCCCGGTCATTCTCTATGTGGAGATTAGACATCGTCGGACCGCTTCCCAAAGCTCTTGGAGGCGTTAAATTCGTACTAGCCACTACTGACTATTTCACCAAATGGGTTGAAGCAGTGGCACTGTTACACGTTACCAGACATGATGTGAAAAGGTTCATATGGGAGAATATCGTCTGCAGATTTGGAATCCCAGACGCGATAATATCAGACAATGGGAAGCGGTTCGATTCTGGGGTGATCAAAGACTTTTGCAAGAACCTGAATATTCGCCACAACTTCTCATCCCCTTATTATGCTCAGAGCAACGGGCAGGCAGAAGTGACCAACCGCGTTATTATGGACAATCTCAAGAAACGGTTGGAGAAGGCGAATGGAAAATGGACAGAAGAATTCCCTGGAGTCTTATGGTCCTATCGAACGACCCCAAAAAGATCCACTGGATTTTCTCCATTTACACTGGCTTATGGGACAAAAGCAGTCATACCCACCGAGGTACATCTCAAGACAACCAAAACTCGTGCTGTCAAATCTGGGAAAAACGAAAGCATACTGGCGTTAGATAAAGAGTTGCTGGAAGAACAAAGAGAAACAACCTTGCAGTAGTTATTCCGATACCAGCAGGCAATCAAGCTGAGATATGATTGCAAAGTCAGAGAGCGGTCATTCAAGCCAGGGGAATATGTCTTGAAGAAAACCCGAGCATCAACAATGGAACCAAACTGTGGGAAGCTCGAAGCAAACTGGGAAGGTCCATACATAGTGGACAAGCCAGCATCTCGTGGCTCTTACTACCTAAGGAACCTCGACGGTACTCAAGATGGTGAGCCATGGAAGCCGTGGAATTCGTTCCACTTGAAGAAGTTTTATCATTAGGAGTAGTTTCAAATCCTACCGTGCTGCACTCTTTTTCCTTTATGATGGTTTTATCCCACTGGGTTTTCCACGCAAAGGTTTTAACGAGGCAGCTGTTGTCGAGAAGCAGGTACTTATCCTGTTATTTCAACTCAGAAATTTAATTCAACATAAATCCTCAAGAAGTGAAACAAATCATACAGAGCTAGTGGTTGGCAACCTAGCAACAAGCTGGGCACCAACCCCTCTTTGAATAGCAATGCCTAATCTATGGAAAATAAAACTGCCAAAACCACTACCAAGCGTCATTATTAACAAGACGGTTCTTAAGACGCTTAAAGAAACATAAAGTATCTTCACCGAGTTCCCCAAAGAGAAGGCCGGGGACTACTGGACCATAACCAAGTGAAGTGCACTTGTCTAAATATTTAGCACGCTTTCTTGAAACCACCTTAGAAATAGCTTTGCCTGGGACAAAAGAACGTATACCATCACCAGTCAAGGGAGAGACACCAGTGACATCCATACAAACATCTTGACCATTTTCCCAGTTGAGGACAATAATATCGACAAGCCTCAAGTCTTTATCCTCATCCGAAATAATACCAAGAGAAACTTCCTTGCGAGCAGGTACACTAGCTTTGTAACAAATATCAACAACAATATCGCGGACAAGATCATGTCGAAACTTACTTCCAACATCTTTAGCACAATGAAGCGCATGGTCACCAAAGATATCCATAGATTTGTTACAAGTAGTGCATAAGCCATCAACAAACAATGGGATACCAAGGCGATAGCAAAGCACGGCTCGTAATTGTCTAGGCCCGATACACTGATTAAGCCCACTGATTGGTAAAGCTAATAAATAGTCCTGAGCGTGTTTGATACGGTTACACTGCAACAAAATAGAATCTCTTGCAGACATAGAGAATTGGTCTGGGATTTGCTTCTTAACTGCATCAAAATAAGTGACTGCCAGGGAGTGCATGGAAGGGGGGGCAGTATCATCGACACGGTAAGAAGGAGGCAATCCACATACCTGGATAAAGTTCTAAAGAGCCAACTGATAAGCAGAGCCTTTGTTTGTTGAGAATAAACTACCCAGAATTGTCTTCTGTGCATCAACGGTCGATTCTCGAGAGGCAAGAAAACGGTAGAGGTACGGGCGGGGGGAGGAAGCACGGGTTGACTAAACTCGGGCCAGAGCCCCCATTTTTCCTGCAAAATCCCATCTAAGCCAGTATTTCACCCTTGTAAAAAAGAAAGAAAAAAATTTTAGTCCACCAATCCTTATTGATTTAGTCCACCAAACACATCAATTTAGTATGGCGGAGAAAGAAAAGAGAGCGAAAGTTAGCTATTAGGTGAAATTGAACGCAATTGTTGTTCACAAGATCAGTTATTTTAAGTATTAGGTAAGGAGTTTCTTCTATGCTTCTTAGTATCATCCACAAGATTAATACCTAATTAGTTATAATTTTTATTTCTACTTAGTTATGTTTTACAGAATAACTGTTTTCTAGGGTTTTGGTTGTTTTTTTAGGTTGGATTTTGATTAATAGTTAATTTTCTAAACTTGACAGTGTTTTGTGGAATGATGGCGATGTATGGAGAGTTTCTTTGGTGTTTTTTTAATTAGCAGCTCTTATGGAGTTGCTGAAGCTCATGTTCAAGGTGGAATGGCTGGAGACCTTTCGTTGATGTGCCCTGAGTTCATGCAAGTGCGGATTTTTATCTTTGGCATGCAGTTTCCGTGGGTATAATCTTTGCACTTTACCTAATGTTCTTTTTTGTTCTTGCAGTTCCTTTTGGTTGGTTTATCTTCCGCTTGTAGGTACGCGCTTGTTTTAATTGCAGCGTTGGATCACGAAATGTCTCCTCTTGTTTCTTACTCATTCGTTGTTTCTACTTCATGGTGCTCATCGTCAGGTGCAGTATTTCTTATCCAGGTGATATTAATATCCAAATTACATTGATTGTATATTCACGTACACCGTGAGGGTGTAGTTTCTAATACCAATTTTGATTTTTTATGTTAACTTTCCAAATGAACAAACTAGACATTGATTTAGGTTCCACGATTTTTTTTTTTAGCCCCTCCCATTTTGAAAACCTGGTTCCGCCATTGGGTACGGGTGTCCGCCATGGTGTAGATGCCAAGGCCACCATCTTTGATAGGCAAAGCATCCAATCTCTGCTGTAAAGGACCAAACCCAGCACCGTCCCCAGTAATTAAGAGTCTCAAATAATTAAGTAAATGATCATCAAAAAGATTAGTGGCAGATTGCAAGGCAGCTGGATTTGTAGTACGTACTTCAAAAATAAACGATACACACTAGTGCAATTGCTAAGTAATAACATCTCACTCTGAGGGTCCCTGAGTTTTTTGATTGCATCCATCAGTTGAACAGTCTTATTCACCCTGGTCAACATCATATCACTGATGAAGTTCGAATCCAAACTCACGTGTCCGCCCAAGATAAAAACGTCATTAGAGGGCCTACCAATGTCAGGGGGGAATACACCATCAAGTGTACTTCTGGGATCAACAGATGGCCAAAAGACTTCGGTTTTTCGGACATTAAGGTGTAACCCCCTGTTAGGTCCTTCAGCTTCTATTATACTCAAGGCCTTGGCTACCTCCATAGTATCCCCAATAATGGTACCGTCATCTAGGTACCAAACGTGTAAATCAAGAGTGCAGCGAGAAGAAATAGTCTTCACAAGAGGATGAAGAGTCAATGCAAACAGCAAGGGACCAAGGGGGGGTCCCCCCGCTGAACCCCGAGTGCAGATGACAAAATAAATTAGTCATAATAGAGTTTAGCAGGTCGCAAGTAACAAAATTCTACCCAGCTAGAAATACCTGGACACTGAAGACGAACCTCTTTGATGAGATGAGATCTGCTTACCATGTTGAAAGCATTGGAAAAGTTAATAAGCATCATTGACATTTTATCCGAGTGGCCTTTCAACTCTAGTATGCAATTTACAGCATGTAAAATACTCTCCCCACCGACTAAGACACCAACTCCAAATTGATAGTCGCCTAGATAAGAAGTCGTCTCCTTTTCCGACCGAAAAAACAAGCAACCTTGGAAACCGGTCTTCGCCAAACCGTTCCAACCGCAATTGGCCTAATACCACCCCCTGGTTTAAGTAATGGAGTCATAGGAGCACTGGAAATGAACTCGCCCAAGCTATTGGGGCATTTACCGGCCAACCAAAGATTGACTACACCCGTAATCGAAGCAAGTAAATTATCAGCCACCACGGCTGCAGCACCACTCATGACATCAACCAAATGTTGCGCGCGTAAGCCATCACGCCCACAAGACGTACCTTTTGGGAAGCTCTTTATAGCTCCCAAAATAGCTCGTGAATCCACTGTAATCGGGTCGACTGTCATAGCATCCGTAGGAACAACAAGGGGAGGATCTGAAGGATGCTTATCTTGCAAATCAAGATAAGTACTCTCATTGCGCGGAGCTAACCTTGATGAAGAAAGCAGTCGTATTGCAGCCGAGTAATGACCACAACTAATCTTCTTCTGACAAGCCAAAATATTAGAAGCACTTTGTTTCTTCGAGTCTGTCTTCCCATTACCCAAACGGACAGACTACAAAGTTTTTCGTGTTTAATCATAAGCCATGTGGACGTTCGAATCCACAACAAATTCCTAAATGGAAAACAAAGAAAGTTCAAGCCTACTGTCAGCAACATCTCTGACATCTCGCAGATAGGATGAATGCACAGTTCAAGCATTTTTACCATATTCCAATTGTATCCCCATCGTTCGGGACATTAACAAATGTGGCAAAAATTTTCACCTGTCCAGACATGTGAAAATGTACACATCTCAACTCTGCGCGCATCTTGAATAGTAGGATTGGCCCCTCCATAATTCAAGATAGCATAAAACTCAACTTTTCATTCCATGCGCGAGCAAATGCGTGATGAAGTGCACCTTGCGCGAGCATTGAGCAAAGACATGATACATGACATAACGGGGGCGAGTTATACGTCACCTCAACCATTTGGGGGTGAGATATATAACACTCCAGCGCATTCATTACATTCCTGGGGGCGAGTTGCGTAACACTCTGAGTAAGCACTTGGGGGCGAGTTATGCAACACTCCAGAACATTGCAAAATTCAATAGAATTTGGGAACCCGAACTTCTTAACCCATAACTAGTTATGGATTAAGAGGGGGCGATGTTTGTACCCCTAATATCCTACACCAAAAATGGGCTAACTTAGGCCTACAAAGCTCCTTATATTAACTAAGTATGGTTCATTGGGCCTAATATGCTTCCCTTGTTAGCCAAGTATGGCTAACTAGGCCTTGCAGACACTCCATGTACAAGCCCATGAGCAAGAACCCTAGGGTGTGAAGGTTTAAAATCATCCATGATGACATCAGCGAGTGACAAATATGTGACATCAACATACCACGTCAAAGAAATCGTGGTGCCAAGATCGACCGCCACGCAATTATCATGCCACGCCTTCCGCCACATCGCAGGGTATGATGACGTGTCATTCGCCATGTCAGCAGAAGATGCCACATCGCCAGTGTCTGGCCAACCATTCATGCCACGTCCAAGATCGTAAATGCCGCAGTACAATCGCAATTAACGGCATATTCCTAATGGCGTCGATATCTAATTAACGCCGTCAAGATATTCCTTTGGTGACGACAAACATGACGTCATTGTCACCGCCTGTCATCTTCTCTAAGTAAAGAAGTGGACGCGGCGACCATTGCCGGCGGCCACCTCCGCCCGACTAGCGATCCGGTGTAGCAGCAGCTGTCCAGCTTCATCTGTCTGGCAGCAGTTCTGCTATGGTGCAACACGACGCAACTTAAATCCATGTTTCTGTTTCGGTGTAGCATGGCATAACTTAATTCCATAGCCCCCGATTTAAATAAACGCAATGCAACTTAATAACGTAGTCCTGATTCAGTGCAACGCAATGCAACATAATTCCGTAGCCCCGAATGTTTCTGCCCCATGATGATTAGCCTTGCGGCTGCTGTTTTTTGTAACAAATATATGATCAAACATAGCTGGGTAGATCAGAGCCTTTGGGCACTCTTAACTTATCTAAATATTCATAACTGGAACGAAGATGTAATGATGTACATTTGCTTCTTCCATGGAACAAATGGTACTGTTTTATCAATTCATTGAGGTTTCCTCTTTTATTAATGTATATATATATATATATATATATATATATATATATATATATATATATATATAAAACAATTCACAGGGAGGATGGTGCGTTATGATTTCACATGGGAGGCAAAAATTAATATTTGTAGCATATCTTTTCTTACATATAGATTTACATGAATTTTGGTACCTAACTCAGTAAACTTTTACTCCGTTAACATTGTTAATTGTCTACCGTACTATCCTCCTTTCATTTCCCTTCACCCACTGAACTGAGTGAGCTTGTCAAAAGCAAAATAAAACGGTTGTGTTACAGTCCCAGATGACAGCCAAATGAATTCTTAGGACGTGTATCAGTCCGAAGATTCCAATACCATTTATGCTTAAATACAGGTCGGTAAGGTACACTTTTCTTCCACTTTTTATGCATGCAGTTGAAGTGAATATGGATGTAAGACAGGTCTAGATACATTTTCAGATCCCCTCAAATAGTCGTCCACTTTTTTTATTTTTCTAAAGCTCTGTTTTTTAATATCTTTTCATTAAGAAAAATAAATAAAAACAAGGTCAATTTTATAATATTGGCAACAAAAAAAAAGAAGCTATAAATCACCAGCATATTACGGTAATGCCTATGAATGTATTTATCGTTTTTAGTGATTAATCCCACTTATGCAATACTACGAATTTCATGATTTATTTTTACATGGTAAAGATGGGTGATTTATTTAGAAGGCTAGATAATTAGAGGAGGAATCCATTTTTAACATGTTTACTTTCTACAGTTAAAAAAGATACGGATGCAGTTACGGAGGCAAATGGAGACATAATTTTCGATTTTTGTTATTGGGAAAGCTAAAACATTTAGGGGGAAATCTGACTATAGTCAAGTAGTTTTGATTTTGTGGTCAATATGGGTGGAAACATGAATCTCATAACCTAGTAACATTATCATTATCAACTTTTCTAAAAATCGCAGGTAAAGTTGTAAACGGAGATTCGTTTAATTCAAGATTAAAATTCTCATAATCTCATCATGATTAAAAAAATATAATTAATACATGGTTTGAAAATTATGTAATGGCTTGATCGAGCATAATATATTAGATGAACACCAAATCTATAAGAACAAATTAACTATGCTCGATTTTAGATCAGTTTAAGAATGCAATACCTTTATTTACTACGTTATTCATATTTTAGCGATCGATAATACTTCTCATTTTTGATTAACAAGACTAAAGGATTCTTTATATGATAAATACGTTAGAATATAAAAAAAGTCGAGTTTAATCGCCAATATTTGTTCTTATATACTAAGTACCACTTACTGATATGTCGCAGCTCTGTGTATATATTCGCGATACAAAATTAGAATCATGGTGTAACATAGGCTAAAAATCCAATCAGAAACGATGATCTTTGAAGGTTAAACTTGGACTTCACACAACTATTGATTGGTTTTAGCCTCCCCAAGGAAGTGTCTAGATATGCTCGCAAAAAGGCATTGTGAAAAATATGAATAATTGGATTGTTTAATTCATATATATATGAAGTTGATCCAATCAATGTACAGTTGAAAATGAAAGTTTTTAATAAAAGTTGTTGGATCAGTTTGTTTTAATATGAATAAACATTCAGAGGCTAAGCACATCTTTTTACTCGTCGAATGGACACAGCTAATCTTGATCTTTAGAGAAAAGATGTCATCGATGATTGTCTCGTTCCACTTTGAGGAGGAGGAGAGAATGAACTCTTCACGGCTTGTTTTTCTATTTGCCCCCTAATTGACATTAAGTCATCTCTCATTGACTAAAAGTCAGATTTCCCCTAAATGTTTTAGCTTTCCCAATAACAAAAATCTAATTTTCAAGTTTCAGGAACTAACAAACCGACAACCATTTACTAAGAGACATAATTCCCATATTTAAAGAGAAAAAACGTTAAGTCTCAGATATAACTCAAAATAAAAATAATTTGTTATCATAATCCCACATTATAAATTGTGTAGCTGAGACCCAAGCCATTTTGATAACCCTAAACTCCTTCGGTGTGCATGATTTGGTTTGAAAAGATGAAAAGTAGTTCATTTGTCCCAACGAAGGCTAGGTTCAAGCTTTTGTAGCTCTAAGCATCCGAGCCTAGTTAGCGATTCGGGGTAGGGGTAATAGTTCGGGACGACATACGTACGAGAATTATACGGATTCGGTCAAAAATCCGGCCAACGGTTCGTTGTTTGGACAGTAGTTCGGAACGGCATACGTACGTGCATATCGTTTTATAAATGTGAGTTCGGCACTTAAAATTCGGCTTATATACATGATAAATTGATATGTATTATGACCTTATTACGAGACTAATTTTATTTGTATATGATTTATAAGATGGAAAAAAACATTTTAGTGTGATTATTTAACAAGAAGTAAACAATTTAATCGCATAAATGTATTATAAAACGAGTTTATAGACTTTTAACAAAAATCAACACATAAAACACAGGTTGAACAACTACCGATAGAAAATTTTAACTGAATAATTATATTTAAATATAAAGTATATACAAAATCAAACAAAAACCAATCAACAGAACTCTGGTCAAAGAGTTACCTATGGGAGTTCTAGTTCGGAAATATCATTCGAATTCGGTCAGTTCGGATACGTTCGCGAATCATTCGTGAGGTCCATATAATCCAGGAACTAGGTTCGGAGTTCAAATAGTTTAAGTATCATTCGGATTCGATTAGGTTCGGATACGTTCGCGAATCATTCGGGAATGATTCGAGAATTACTAACTAGGCATCCGAGGGATGGAGCCACTCAAAGAGTACCAACTAAAATATAGATGAAGGACAAAAACAATACTCCCTCCGTTCCATTTTAGATGATGTTTTGGGGTTATTTTTTTGTTCCACAATACTTGAAAGTTTTCATATTTTTTCACAAACTCGCCAATAACACCCTTACATTTTGTTTTGGAACTATAAATTTATTTTTAAATACACTAATAGCAATTAATGTTTGAAGACTTTTCTCAAGGATATAGATGGAAAATTTTCATATCTCTCTTCATTTCTTAATCTGCGTGAAAACTCCAAAAACATCATCTAAAATGGAACGGAGGGAGTATTTTAATTTTAGATATTGACAATATGTAAATCTTAATGCATAGGAGAAGCAATTAAATATTAGTTAAGTTATAGCAAATCTAAATTAATTGAAGTGCAAAAATAGAAGATGTTGTTGTACCAATTACCACATTTCGATAAGAAGCTGTAAACATTAATTAATTAAAGAGGATATTGCATTCGTCTTAGCGTAATATACCCTCCTTTCAAATGTACCCTCCTTTCATATAAGAGACTATACCAATTACCACATTCTGGTTAGCTTTTAATGCAACCTCTCCTTTAATTAAGAGGGTAGTTCAATCCTACAAGGAGGACCCAATTACAACAGCTAAAATTCATTCTACCTGTACAATACTTCTTTAGATCTGACAACTTGTATATTTATGACTTCTTATCCCCTATATAGATGTATCAGACTTTAAAGTTGTAACATGACTGATAAATGTTAGACCGAGTAAATAATTCTTAACTTTTTTGCTAATTGGAATTAGAGGTTTATTTTTCCATCTGTTTATTTCTAAAATTTTAAAAACAAGAAACATTTATATCATGATGTTAACTTATTATGTGATGTATGTATAAGTGAATTGAATGCACATACCTTTTTTTTTTTTTATGTGAAGAATGCACATACTCAAAATAACTAAAATGATTTAGAATAGTTTATTTTCTCATATTCGTTTGAAAAATAACCATCAGAAAACTCAGCGAGTGATTGTGATGATCATCAACACCAAAAATAAAACAAATACTAGCACAATGATTTTTCCTCTCAAATGCAAATAATAATACTACTTACGTTTAAGAGGATAAATCATTATGCTAGTATCTAGTTATTATTGATGATCACCAACATACCACAATCTATAATTTAGGGTGGTAGGCTAATACAAAGGAAGAGAGTGAGAATAATAGATTCTACTAAAGAAATGTTTATTTTAGATTGCGGATTCTAAGACAAATAAAGAAACAGATAGAGAATAAAACAATGAGATTAATAAATTCTAAAACACTTACCTTTAAAAACATAACAAATAAGTAAATACATTATCTTATTTTGCTTACATTGCTAATACATAACCTATCACTCCTCAAATACGAGGACAACGCAGGCAAGGTAAAATTTTCCTCCACCTTTATACACATACCTGAAGTGAATATGGACATAAAACAACACATTATACACTTTTAACAATTACTGATAATTAGGGGCCAAATGCGTATATAAATCAAAATCATTTCCTATAAGCTTAAGCCACTATATTACCAAGATCGTGAATGATTTCGCTTGGTTTCTCACCTTGAGAAAACCAAATTGAAAGACTTGGATTTATATATCTGTATGAACGACAATGGTTTTAATATATGTATGTCATCATCTTACACAATTTAATTGTGTAGTCACTTATAATTTTTCAGAAGTGGACACTATAGATGTTATTAACAACCACTCGTAATTGACTAATTAAAAATTTAAGTTACTTACGTATAACCCTACGAAAAATCCACTAGCCACAATTGGTTATTAGGTTAACTCGGTTATATGATGTCGCTAATTCAAATCTCCCCACTAATTAATTACATAAAAGTAATGCTCTGTGGAATACAAGATCCGAAAGAGATGAGCTTATTAAGGTGAAATGGATGGATGAAAAACTGTCCACCTAAAACATGCCCATAAAAATCTTTCAATATCAACAACACATCAAAACTAGCAAAAATTTCTACCAAAAACTATCAAGTAGTATGAATTTCACTCTACCGACTAGTTGCCCCGTATAATTTTAAGTTAGTAATTGGTACAATTTTTTAGAAACTATCAGCACAAGAATTTCAACTATTGACCTTGAATACAAAAACTGGTACAACTTTTTTCCATCCTGACCGAGAGCATGAATTTAGTGCCCTTTTTGAAAATAACTAAAATAATTTAGAATATTTTGTTTACTAAAGGGGATGTTTGTTTGAAAACCACCATTCCAAATCTTATCTTATGAAGTTGATGATCATCAACAACAACAAGTAGATACTCACGAATGATTTCTCCTCTCAAATATAAATAATAAAGAAATGTAAAATTAAGAGTAATATTAAATATACTACTTACTTTCGAGAGAATAAGTCACTCTACGAGTATCTTGTTATTTTTGATAATCACTTAACATGGAGCATTTTTTTTATAGCAATTACTAACGATTTGGGACCAAATACGTATATAAATGCAAATCATTACCTATAAAGTTAGGCCACTATTTTACCAAGATCGTGAATGGTTTCGCTTGGTTTCTCAATTGAGAAATCCACTATCTTATATACGTCATTATCCTACACATTTTAATTTTGTAGTCCCTTATAATTTCTACAATTTCGTTTTCACAAGTGGACATCACATATAATATTAACAACTACTCATAAATGATTAATTAAAATTTTAAATTACTAATATATAAGCCTACGGGAAATCCACAAACCTCAATTGGTCCTTATATTAATTCTATTATATATACGATATCACTAGTTAAAATCACTGACGGACCTACAGCTGGGCTAACCCGGGCTTTAGCCCAGGTAGTCGTCACAGCCCAACAGCCTAAAAAAATGAAATGTTATAATGGACCAAGGCTATTAGCCCAGGCTGAGAAAAAAATTAAAACTTCTTGGGTCCGTCCCTGGTTAAAATCTCCATGCTAATTGATGACATCAAAGTAATGCATGGCAGAATGCAAGATCTAATAGAGATGATGAGCTTTTTAAGGTCGAAAGGATGGATGACAACTGTCCACCTAAAACATGTCCATAAAAATCTTCCAATCTCAACTACACATCAAAACTAGGAAAATTTTCAACCAGAAAACTAACCTGGCGAGATTGGGGTATACTCAAACTAATTGGGGTATACCCAATGAGAAGGGGACATGGTGTGTCATTATTAAAAAGTGTGATTTTACTTTAATATCCTTGAAATAATTAAATCTTAAAAATAAATTCATTTCTTAATTTCATTAACCATAAAATTAAAAAACTAACCAACTCTTAATCTTCTCTTCTTCTTCATCTTCATCTTCCATCAACCAAACCCATATAAAAATCTCAACTTTGATTTTCCAAAAAAATGTTGACTCTACCAGTAAAAGAAGACTATAAATGATGTTTAAACTTAAACCCATCATTGTGTTGTGTGATTTGATTGTTATATCGAGTTAGAAATCGAAATTTATGATTTTCGTGTCTTCGGGCCTAGCAAGGTCGTGACATGCATATCTTGCCGACTTTTCATAATAACCATGGCGGTGATGGATCAAAAATTTCAATAGCAAAGGCGGGGTATTTTTGAAGACCTTTGCCGCCAAGATACAATGGAAGGGTATTTTTGAATACCTCGCCGCCAAAAAACAACCGGAAGGGTATTTCTTGAATACCTTTAGGCCAATAAATTTTTTATGTCATCTCCTGTATGTCAAAAAACAAAAGTCGGCAAGGTCGACGATGAAGATCATGCCGGCCACTTTTGGCCGGCGAGGTCGGCGATGAAGACCTTGCCGGCCACTTTTGGCCGGCGAGGTCGACGATGAAGATCTTCTTAGGCCACTTTTGGCCAAGATGATCTTCATTAGTCGACCTTGCCGACTTTTCATACTTTTAACTAAAAGTGTTGATTTATTCTTTGATTTTGAGTATGATTTCATATAATGATTTGCAATCCCCTTTTTAGAAGTATTTTGGTTGTGTGCTTCATTTTCGTTGCAAGAGATATTCTCAAAAAAAAAAAAAATCATCAAAAATCATCCCACAAAAGTCAATCATAAACAAAATTTCATAACTTAAAATTCATAGGTTTTAATCTATTCAATCAATTTAAACTTAATTAATTAATCTAATCAAACTTTTAGTGTTAATTAAACGAGGGCAATTTTGCCATTTTGAAAATATTTGGTTAAGGGGTGACCTCTTTTACTTCAAAATGACTCTATTTTGTCTCATTGGGTATACCCCAATTAGTTTGAGTATACCCCAATCTCGCCAGGAAAACTAAGTAGTGTGAATTTTCAACAATTTTCAACCAGCATAATTGTTGATTTACTAAGTAGTAGATTTTTAGAAACTATCAGCATAAGAATCCCAACTATCGACCTCAACTACAAAAACTGGTACAACTTTTTGCTGACTTATCCGAGCACGAATTGAGTGCCCTTAATAAAAACACAAAATTGGTCAAAAAGACCAAAATCAACGATTCCTTGGTGAAAAAGACACTTAGGTTTTGATACCGTTTAAATAGCCAAAATTAAAAAGATTGTTTAAATGGACAAAAATTTAAAAATAAAGGCGAGGATGTAACTTGGTTTCATCCTGGTCCATTTTCAAATATTTTTTTCTTATTTTTATTTTACAAGGATGCATCCAGGTTTCATCCTTGCTATTTTTTAAGTATAAGCCGGGATGAATCCAATTTCATCCTTTCTTTTTTTTTTTTCTTTATTTCACTTGTACTTTTTTACTCATCCATTTGAACCGTGTTTTAAATTTTTTGGACAAATGACCCATTTTCTCTAATAAAAATAGCTAAGAAGATTTATAATAGTTTGTGTTTGTCCAAAACCACCATACAAAATCTAGGCTTGTGAAGTTAATGATCATCCACAACAACAAGTAAATACTCACATAATGATTTATCCTCTCAAATGTAAATAATAAAGAAATGTAAAATGAATATGAGTAATATTAAACATACTACTTACTTTTGAGAGAATGAATCACTATACGAGTATCTTGTTATTGTTGATAATCACTAATGTGTATAAATATGGAACATTTGTTTTTAGCAATTGTTAATAATTAGGGCCTAAATACTTATATAAATCCAAATCATTTCTCATAAAGTTAAGCCACTATTTTACCAAAAACGTGGATGATTTCACTAGGTTTCTCAACTTGAAAAATCCGAAAAGAAAGACTTAGATTTGTATATACATATCGACGATAGTGGCTTTGATATATATGTCACCATCGTCCACACATTTTAATTGTGTAGTCACTTATAATCTCTATGGTTTTGTTTTAACAAGTGAACATTACGAATATTATTGACAACACTAGTAACTGATTTTTTTTTTAATTACTTACATATAAGTCTACGAATAATCCTCAAACCACAATTGGTCATTACATTTACTATGTTATACGATGTCACTAGTTCAAATCTATCGATCCCATAAAATTAATGCTCAGGGGAATACATGACTTATAAGGTGAAAAGAGTGGATTACGATTGTCTAACTAAAGCATTATCATAAAATTCATCCAATCTCAACACCACATCGAAACTAGCAAAAGTTTCAAGTAGTGTGAATATTACTCTACCAACTAGTTAATTGGTAGAATTTTAGAAACTATCAGCATAAGAAGTCCAACTATTGAACTCATACACAAGAACTGTTACAACTTTTAGCCAACTGATTTGAGCATGTATTGAGTGCCCTTATTAAAATTAAAAAAATGATTTAGAATAGTTTGTCTCTTCAAGAATGTTTGCCTGAAAAACCACCATTCAAAATCTTGACCCACGAAGTTGACGATCATCAACAACAACAAATAGATACTCGCAGAATGATATCTCCTCTCAAATGTAAATAATAAAGTTAAAGGAATGTAAAATGAAGAGGAGTAATATTAAGTGTACTACTTACTTTTGAGAGAATAAGTCACCCTCCGTGTATCTTGTTATTGTTGATAATCCGTAATGTGTATAAAATGAAACATCTATTTTTAGCAATTACTAATATTTAGGGGCCAAATACAAATTCAAATCTTTTCCTATAAAGTTAAGCCACTATTTTACCAACACCGTGATTGATTTTGCTTAGTTTTCTCAACTTGAAAAAACCTAAAAAGAAAAGACTTGAATTTATGTATATCACCGTTAGTGGTTTTGTTATGCATATCACCATTTATAATTTTTGTAATTTCGTTTTTAGAAATGGACATTACAAGTGTTATTAATAACACCAATAACTGATCAATTAAAATTTTAAATTTCTTACATATAAGCCTACTAAAATCCACAAACCACAATTGGTAATTAAATTAACTCTCTTATACGATGTCACCAGTTTAAATCTCCGCGCTAATCGATTTATAGAAATAATGCTCAACGGAATACAAGATCTAACAGAGATGAGCTTTTAAGGTGTAAATGATGGATTACAAATGTTTACCTAAAACATGCTCGTAGAAATCTTCCGGTCTCAACACCACATCAAAACTAGCAAAAATTTCAATCGAAAACTATCAAATAGAGTGAATATTACTCTACCGACTACTTACCCAGGGTAATTATAGAAGAAAAAGAGAGGGTATTGAATTACTAATTGGTAGATATTTAGAAACTATATATCAGCACAAGAATTCTATATATTGACCTCAAATACAAGAACTGGTATAACTTGTTGCCAACTGCCTACTGATCCGACTTCCGAGTACGTACCAACTGGGCTACCAGAGACTAAAAATAAATAAAAAGAATCGTGCCAAAAATCCTTGATTTAATTGTTAAACCAATCAGAGGATTTTTAGTGTGATAAATGCAATGAATGAGAACTTTCAAGGGTACTTACAAAAAAATGAAGATACCTAGAAAAATGAGATTTTCGTCCGTTGAAATCATCATCCTCATCCTCAAGCTCTACTAAGATACGCCACCATCATGCCTGGAAGTAAACTTCTTTATCCTTCACCGCAACATCAACCTGCAACACCACCACAGAATTCACACCCTACAATAATATCAACAGCAACATTAGTACATATGGAAAATTAAGCAGTATGGATGTGCCTCTGCTTAATTTGGTAAAATTGGTGATGGGTCTGTTGTTTTAATTGAATGTACTTGCAACGAGAAACGCTGCTGTTTTAATGAGATATATTTGATAGATGTGCCTGCAAGTACTACTGTTGTTGGTAATCCTGCTAGCTTAGTTGGTGGGAAAGAAAAACCTTCTAGGCATGAAGATGTTCTCGGTGAATCTATGGATCATTCCGCTTTTATATCTGAATGGTCTACTGTATGATCATATTTGACGGAGGAGAACAAGTCTAATACATTGCTAATATACATTGCTTGAATTGAACATTAATGCAGAAGATTTTTCGTGCCATAAATGCAATAAATAAAAACCGTTCACGGGTACTCACAGAAAAATGATGAATTCCAGAATCCATCCATAGAAATCATTATCATACCAAACTCTGCTAACATACGCCACCATCATACCAGGAGGTGAACTTCTTTATCCTTCACCGCAACATTAACCAGCAACAACAAGTACCGCTGCAACCACACCCTACAATAATATCAACAGCAACATCTAGAGGCGGATTAGGATAATAGGAATGTAGACGTACGTTTTCACCGTGGATATACATCCGGCGACATAGATTGGGAAAGGGATATTATTTGATCATGCTAATGGGGTCATGGTAAGAGAAACGGCAGTGATTGGGAATAATGTGTCGATTTTGTATCATGTAATGTAAGGTGGGCTGATGATCATCAATTTCATGAAATTGGCACCTGAAGATTAGTGATGGGGTGTTGATCGGAGCTGGAGAAACTATACTGGGGAATATAAAAATTGGTGCTGGGTCTGTTGTGTTGATTGATGTGCCCGCTAGAACTACTGCTGTGGGTAATCCTGCTAGATTATTTGGTGGGAAAGAAAAACCTTCCAGGCATGAAGATGTTCCTGGGGAGTCTATGGATTATACTTCTTTTATAGTATCATATAAACAATGTCTAAAACAAACAAAAATTTGCTGTCAGTGTTTGTTTCTTTTTTTATTTTTTCCAATAAATTTGAAGTCTTTGGTAGAGTTTTTCTTGTAATGAACGAAAGCTTCTTCTTTTGTTATGGTTTGTTGTGTTGGAAATTAGCATTGTCAGATATGGTAAATGTTCTGTATTGTTTGTAACGAACATGGGAAGTTTTGTGTTTGGAACATGAAACGGGTGTTGGGGTTGACTAGTTAAAGTGGACTCTAATGACGCACTGTTAACATCTGTGCATCGTTTTGACATAGGACGTTAGTGTTTTGTTGGTGGTTGTTGAGCAGATAAGAATCCAATATTTTTGGATGTTATACTTCGAATTTAAGTGGTTGTTGGTGTTGGAAATCATGATACTTGATACGGGTAACTAGAATTCATCGACAAAGTGGGGAGTTTTTGTTTTTCTTTAGTTCGGATTCAGGTTTTCCATGTAGTTGTCGAGAAGATCAGGAAATGAGGATTTTGATGAGTCAGTTTTCGTCGACAAGAAAAGATTGACCAAGAAAATATGGTCAGGTGCAGTGAGTTTATTGAGGTTTGCGTAGGTTGTCTCTTTAATCAAGGAAACGTTTGAGGTTTCCAGGTGATATGATTGTGAACTCCCAGCCATTAATTCAAATTGGTGCATGAGACTATGGGAGACAAACACAGGAAATCTGTGTAGATGGGAAACACCAATCAATTCCTGTATTATTTATGAATGATTTTGAAGTTTTCGTTGATTAACCCTACTTAAGGAAGGACCTCAAAATAAGTGGCTTTATCTTTTTATCTCATTTAACATACTAATATTCTCCTGCAAAAAACTCGTGTAAAAAAATAAAGAGGGGGTTGGGGTCATAATTTGTGTTCTATTTCCCTGAAAGGAGTTTTGTAGATC
This sequence comes from Papaver armeniacum, assembly GCA_023531295.1. Classification (NCBI taxonomy): domain Eukaryota; kingdom Viridiplantae; phylum Streptophyta; class Magnoliopsida; order Ranunculales; family Papaveraceae; genus Papaver; species Papaver armeniacum. The sequence goes on from JAJJWW010000687.1 coordinate 161,327, forward strand.
AAATTGATTTGAAATTTACCATACTAGTGAGAAGAACTTGATCCTACGACAAAGTTCCAAGGCTTAGGTGGTAAACCCTGAAGTTCATAGGCATGGAATTTACCATTTTTTTTTTTTTTTGTGAAGCATAATTTACCATATGCTGATTTTGCTTGAAAGAAGGGAAAGGACGGTAGTTTAGTTTTTTTTTTTTAAGCCAATGTGCCCCAGACGATCCCAAACATATTAACCAACTTGGTTACTTTGACTAACCGCTACCGCCTCACGCTCATATATACCTGATATTAAAGGTTTTCCGACTAATATAATATTTGGTGACTTTAAATTTTCTTAAATAAAATAATTGATTTTCGATAATTGGCACCCAAAAATAGTTTAGATTCATGGTTTAAGTGATTCTAAAAAAAAAAAAAAAAAATTAAATAACTTATTGAATATTTGTTGAATCATTGTATATCTTGTTTTATTAGAGCCAAAGCTTACTGCAAAAGCAGAAGTGTGTTTCCTAAATATTCCTTAACAACCGATCCATCTCTCTGTGCTTTAGCATCTTTAACCATAAGTTGATCTTTATAATGGTTCTTCAGCATCCTCCTGCATCTTATATTTGTCCATCAAGACACAAAATTTTTATACTGAGTAAGTAATTCTTTGTTTCATTTTCTTGCTTAAGTGAAATTTAGGATTTTTACATCCTCCTCCTATTTATATCAAAAAGTTTAACAACCTCAAAGGCTGAAACATTTAAATAATTGTGTGTTGTATAAAGGTCATGAATGTTTTTTCTGAAACCTAGTGAACTATCCAGTCTTTTGACCCCTGACTAATGCTAGGACGACGGTGAGAAAAACCGGGAAAATCCCGTGGCACTAATAGAGTGTGGGACCCTAGTTAGCAATTCGGGATACGACAAACGTACGGAACGACAAACGTACGAGTATTATTCGGATTTGTAAAATTCAAGTTCGGTCAAAAAATCCGGTCAACGCTTCGTGAGTTATGCAATGATTGGAACGGCATACGTACATGCATAATTCGATTTACTAATGTGAGTTCGCAGATCGAAATTCGGCATTTATTAAGTTATAAAAATACCTATTTAACATTTGGTAACTATGATTTCATGTGTAAATTGAATAGATATAAAAATATCCCACATAAATATCAAACAACGCATGGTTCAGTGGTTGCTTCCTTTGCTAAGAAGCTTGAGGTTCAAAGTTCGAACTTGTTCATTTACATTTTTTGAGAGAAAAAAATGCCAACAGCTAAAACCAGCGTGGGACAATGTCTGAATATATCACGTGGGGACATAAAATGTGTCAAATGTCAGAAACTTAATAAAAATATTAAACTAATAATAAAAATGGAAGTTCGTGGAGACGAACCGTGACTACCGATTAGTTCAGAATTCGCTAAATCCGCGCATTATTCGGTATACTTAGAAAAGTTAGTGAATCAGGATCGGAGTTTCATTCGGACGCGACTGGTACGTGAAAAGTATCGAAACGGAACTATTCGCAAATAGTTTGACGAATTGCTAGCTAGATGTCGGACCCATTGAGGGTGATGGGGTCCACCTATTAGTGTCACGAGATTTTTTTCCGATTTTTCTGACGGTGAACAAATCATTTTAGTGGTTTATGTCCCTTTTCCTCATTTCGTTTTTTCTTCCCTACTCAGTTGAGTTTCCTTATCAAAAAGTAGCAAAATGATTATAATGACGAAAATGATGCCAAATGCTAGTTACCCTAGGATTTTCCATCAAATTTTCTCACAAGACGCGTCACGTTTTCCCATGAGACCCAATATTCTAAAACTTGTTCACATTTTTTAATCTGGAGCCTAGTTAGTAAGTTCGCGAATGATTCGCGAATCATTCGCGAATTTTTCCGTTTTAATTTTACTGTTTTATTCACAGACGTTTTACAACTCCGAACCCAAGTCGCGATTATGCCAAGATTCCGGATTATTCGCGAATCGCTCACGAATTTTACGTATCCCGAATCCCGAATGATACGTCCGCTTAATTCGCCATAAATTCTTTAGCTTTTACGTTTTTAAAGGCCCCACTTTTTGGGGTTTACCGCTCCCGGCATACACGACCCAATATTAGACGTTGTTGTAATTTTTATGAAATAAAAATGATGAAAAAATTTGAAGATGAAGATGAGAGAGATCTCAAACTCACTGACAAAGCATCTAAACCACTATACCACGTCCCTTTGATAACTAATGTTGTATATATTATTAATATCATCATATTAATTTTATTTTTTCTTTAAATAACTCACACATATGCATAAAATTGGTCTATGACCTTATAAATATAAATTATTTAGTATATATAGATACCGAATTTTCGTGAGCCGAACTCACATTTATAAATCGAATTATACACGTACGTATGCCGTTCCAATTACCGACTCTAATCACGCCCCGTTGACCGATCTTGACCAATCAATTTTATAAAACCGTATAATACTCGGGGACAAGCTTGCGCTCCGTAGACTTTCCCGATTCCTAATCGCTAACTAGGATCTGGAGTTTAGATTGGTGACATCTGCTCGACAAAACTTGTGGGCACCAAGATATGCAAATTTAAACGGATGCTTGGAACATGTGCTCTAATCTGTCCGAATCTTCCAAGTTGTCCATAGAAATCGTAATAAGTTATGGCAGGCAGGTGATGTACACCTTTATGCGCCTACACAGATAAGTTAGACAAATGCTATCCCACACGATTTTGCGGGATACTTTCCTGCGAAAACGGCTTCTTTGCCGTTAGATGATCAAATCAACTGTTAGATTCATATTCAAAAAAGAACCCACCACTTTTAGGAAAGGACCCACCACTTTCAGGGAAGGACCAACCACTTCCCCTAAAGGGTTCAAGGCTGTTAGATCTGGGTTTTAGCATGATCTAATTCAGAAAGAAACCGCTTTGATGAAAACCATCCCCGCAAAATCGTGGGATAGCACTAGAGTATAAACTATTGTTCACGCCCGGGCCAATGGCTTGGACAAGGCCATAAAATATAATATTAACCGTGAACTTCTTGGGCGTGTATCAAGTATAATTACCATGATTTCGCTTAAAAGGTGGCAAATAGCTTCATTCTGCTTAAACATAAGATATGATCAAACTTTGTGGCTCTAAACATACGAAGGTTCACCTTAAAGAAAGTAGAGGTGCCATGCAAACAGATTGAAGAGTGCGGAATAAGTAAAGTGAAGGTTCACGCTAGCTATGGAATGGGCTGAAGAGTTAAAGCTTCAATATGTCAGCTTTGAAATGGACATGCAAGTAATAGTGGAAGCAGTTCACAAGGACCATCACTTAGCAGCCTTAGAAAATCATTCTACTATCTTAGTTATTAACGAAAAAATATGCAACAATCCATTATGGAGCTGCAAATTTATAAATCGCAAATGTAATAAGCCATCAGATCTTTTGGCTAGGCATGCTAGAATTTTAAGGTTAGTAGGACTTGGATAGCCAATCCTCGAAGCTTCATTGCTCATGCAATCTTAAAAGATGGACAAGAATCACTTAAGTAATGAAATTCTCTTTTCGCATCGAAAAAAAAGTAGAGGCGCCATTAGCAAAAAAAAATTCAAAAATTTATTATTATTATTAATAAACGGGGGAGGAAAAATTACAAAGGAGCAGTAGGTAGCCTAGCAACAAGCTGGGCACCAATACCTTTCTGAATCACCACTCTTATATCCTATGAAAAAAAAAAACTGCCATATGACCACTACAAGCGTCAAGGTTAGCCAGACAATTTTTAAGTCTCTTTAAAAGCACTAAATCTTCCCCAAGTTCAGATACTACAAAGTAAAAAAGACACAATTAAAATAATACATAAATCCAATGCGAAGAAAAATAATTAAACTATAGTTCATACCTAGATATAATTAAATTATAAATTATAGCTAAAAATTATTAATAGACAATTAAAAATAATTCTAAATTATAGCAAGTGTAAAACGATTTAATGTTTGTTGAAGTATGTTGTCAATATGTTATGTACATACCTAAATAATTCTGTTCAGTACATTACATTCTAGAAATATACTAACTAACATATTCTAAGTTAATACAACCCTCCTTTGGTTAAGATAGTTGTTATGACTAGGGTATGTCAATTACCAAACTTCAAGTTAAATTCATATAGAACAGTTTTAGTATCCTCCAACATCTTATATATTATTTCCTCTTATTGATATCACATGTTCTAAAGCTATCTGATTTGCCCGGCACGACCCAACATCAAGAATAAATGTAAGATTGAGTAAACACTTTTTATTTTATTTTTCTCTCCATTTAATGGATTTAAGGATATGTTTTTATATCGCAATACTTCCAAAATTTCAGAAAAAATAAAATGTTTATCTTATGATGATAATAAATCATTCTGTGTTGGTATCTATAAGGTCATGGTATTTTTTTTTTATTTAAATCTAGTGCATCAGACTTGTGACTTGATTCTCGAAGTGAATTGAGTGTCAATTATCAAAACTAACTAAAATGATTTAGAATAGTATGTTTCCTAAATGAATATCAGAGACTTGTGCCTCCTAACCGTTCCCAACTTCTCTTTTTAGAACTTGGGGATACTCGAGTTCCTTTAAATTTTCATTTTTTATGGCAATATACTACATGAATGGAGTTTTATGGTTTTGTTATGGATTCTGATGGAAATTAGTATTGTAGGATGTTTCACATTGGAGAAATTTTTGATGGGGCAAATTTGAAAGAGGGCATAGGGTACCAAAAGAATCAACATTTATCTTTCAATTTTGAGCGGTTTTTAACAAATTTTTATTACGACCTTATACTTCCCAAATTACCCTTCATTTAAATCAATACATATCTCATTTTTCCGATTTAGACGAAGGGCAATATGGGAGTATAAGATTGTAACTTAAATTTGTTTGTTTCAAAAAATTGGAAAAACAAATAAATATATTTATTAGTACCCCGTACCCCATTCGAAATTTTCCCCCATCAAAAAAAATTCTCTTTCACATTGGTCATCATTGTGGTACAATTTTTCGTATTAGAATTACCTTGTGGTTTTTAGTGCTTGTTTGTACTAGAAATATATTTTATGGAGTAGAGAATGGTAAAATGAGCATGAAAAATATTAGTGGGATTTGTTTCAGGTGATATAAACTCCCACTCATTCAAATAGATGAGGCATGAACACAAAAGTAGCAAAATTGTTGGACAAAATGATGGAATAACAAATATCTTTTTGTTTAGGAGCATTACTCTTCGTTAAACTAGACATCAAACACCAATCGGATGCGCGATGTGTGTGAACGATTTTAGAGTTTCGTCATTAACCCTACTCAACGAAAACTATGATTCTTATAGCATTAATAGGATATCAAAATAATGCGATTATATGTTTTTATTGGAATATTATGTCACGTATAGAAGTGACCGAGGTGATCGTGGCAGTGACCGTGGGTGCGCATGTGAAGAATATCTAAAGGATATATGTAATCTTTTAGTTTCCTAGTTCAGCATATTATGGTATTAATTAGTATTATGTTTTTCATCTTCCTAGCTTTTATAAATAGAGTGCTAATGTAATTGTAATTTCTATCTCGAGAATGTTTTGATGATCAATATCATTCACCCTTATGGGTTTTCTCCGTGACGTAGGCGCATTACTATAGAACCATGTAATATCCTTTGTTTTTGGTATGTAGATATATTTATTTTATTTATTTATTTATTATTGATTAATGTTTATATTGTTTCTAAATCAATGATATCCATGTTAGCTTTGATCTACATATCAACGTAATCTATACCAAGGGCATCACACACTTTTCACTTGATCGTAGATTATGCTCTTATTATAAATTATAAATTTTGAAGTTGTTGATCGTCAACAACAACAAGAATAAGATACTCGCAGAATGATATCTTCTCTCGGATGTAAATAATAAAAAGAAAAATAAAATGAAGAGGATTAATATTAATAAATACTACTTTACAGAGAATAAGTCACTTCACAGTATCTTGTTATTATTGATGATCACTACTATTAATATATAATTGTTAGACTGAGTAAACAAGCAATTTATTTCCCAATTTTTCTAATTGAAAGTAGGGGTTTGTTTTTATACCATGTTAATTTCTATAATTTTAAAAACATTTATATCATGACGGTAGTTTAATGGGTGTTCTATGTTTCAGTATGAGGTCATAACATTTTCTTGTAAATCTAGTGCATCACACACTCACTTGATCCTAAAAGTGAATTGAGTGTCTTATTTACACATAACAATAACGATTTAGCATAGTTTGTTTCCTTAAGGATGTTTGTATGAAAAACCACCATCCAAAATCATAGCATGTGAAGTTGATGATCATCAACAACAACAACCAAGTAAATACTCAAAGAATGATTTTCGTCCCAAATGTAAATAATAAATAAAATAAAATAAATAGGATTAATATTAATATATACTAATTACTTTTGAGAGAATAAATCACTCGAATATCTTGTTTTTGTTAATAATATATAATTTATAAATGTTAGACTGAGTAAACAAACAATTTTTTCCGTTGTTGCTAAGTAATCAAATTAGGGGCTGTTTTGATACCTTGTTTATTTCTACAGTTTTAAAAATGGAACATCTATATATCATGACGGTAACTCATTTTAATTCTTAAGTTTAAGTGTGAGGAAAAAATATTTGTTTGTAAACCAAGGGCATCACACCCTTTTCACTTGATCATAGAAGTAAATTGATAACCCTTATTAAAATAATTAAAATGATTTAGATCATAGCTTGTTTCTTTAGGGATGTTTGTCTGAAAAATAAACATCCAAAATTATGACTTGTGAAATTGATGATCAACAACGTCAAGATACTCACAGAATGATATATCCACTCAAATGTATATAATAAATAAAAATAAAATGAAGAGGATTAATATTTTTGTACTATTTACTTTTGAAATAATAAGTCACTCTCATGAGTATCTTTTGATTGTTGATGATCACTAATATTAATATAACTGATAAATTTTAGACTAAAAAACAATTAATTGTTTCCCGTTATTGCTAATTGAAATTAGTGGTCGGTTTTGATACCTTGTTTATTTTCTATAAATTTTAAAAATATTTATAGCTTGATAATAACTTATTTTGTGTTATAAGTTTATGTCTGAGGTTATAATATTTGTTTGTAAACCTACTGTATCACACACTTTCACTTGATTCTAAAAAGTGAATAGAGTGCCTTTATTACAAATAACCAAAATGATTTAGGATAGTTTGTTTCCTCATAGCATCCACAATGGACGACTAAAACCAAATTTTTAGTCGAAAAACCAGACGCAATGGAATGGAGTATCGAACAAAAACTAGACTAAAACCAAAAACCAAACCATATTTGGTCTTTGGTTTAGTTTTGGTCTTGTGAGATTAAAGTTATGCTTTGATGGGGCGTAACTCAAAGTTACGCCCGAATTAAAAAAAAAAAAAAAAAAAAAGGACGCATTTTGGAGTTGCGTGCTGATTGGGGCGTAACTCAAAGTTACGCCCAAAAAAAAAAAAAAAAAAAAGAATGGGACGCATTTTGGAGTTGCGCCTGATTGGGGCGTAACTCAAAGTTGCGCTGACAAATTTTAGTCTCCTCCACTGCGTTACAACACGGACTAAACCCAAATTTTGGTTTTTTTGCTTTTTGCTCTTTAGCTCTTTGGTTATGGTCGCACCTCGCAGCTTGCTCTCGGGGGATATTTGAACAAAAAGCGACCATGAAAATCATCATGGCTCGTGAATTAGTTAATAATCATCGACAACAAGTAAATACTAGCATAATGATATCTACTCTCAAATGTAAATAAATAAAGAATTATAAAATGAAGAAACAGTACATTACTATGTATTACTTACTTTTGAGAGAGAAAATCACCATGCAAATATATTGTTATTGTTGATGCTCATTAATATGTATAAATACGAAGCATCTGTTTTTAGAATTGGTAATAGTTAGGTGCCAAACACAGATAAATTCAAGCCTTTTCCTTTAAAGTTGGGTCGCTATTTTAGCAAGACCGAGATTGATATTGTTTAAAAGCCAAAAAGAAATACTTGATTGTGTATCAAGGACAATGTCACAATCTAACACATCTTAATAGTCTAGCCACTTATAATCACTATGATTTATTTTTTTTACAAATGGGCATTACCGATGTTGCTACCATGTATGCCCATTTACAAATTAAGATCCATTATAAGAAATTATATTTTAGTTATTAAACCTTATCTTAAATAAGGGTCTACCAATAACAACATCTGTAACTGATAATTTAAAAATTTAACAGAAAGATTTAACAACACTAGATCAAATCTCATGCTAATGGATTCCATAAAGGTATTGCTGGAATACATGATTTAACAAAGAGATGAGTTTTTGTAAGGTGAAATGGATAGATTACCACCCTCCACCTGAAACATTCCCAAGAAATCTGTCAATCTCAACAGCATGTTAAAGCACAAAAATTCAAACCGAAAACAATTAAGATGTCTAAATATTACTCTCTACCGAGTGTTCAACCAGTATACAGTAGTTACCGATTTTTAGAAACAATCAGCACAGGGATCCGAGCTCATACCAATCGAACACATTAAAAAACAAATAATATTGATTTTTCTTTCTCTAAAAATATTAAAAAACAAATGTAAAGAAAAAATTGGGCCAATTGCAAAATCCTGATTTGATGGTTAAAACCATTAAAAATATTCCTCTCCCTAAGATTTTTCGTGTCACAATCATAACTGCAACATATAAAAAGGTACTTACAGGAAAATGAAGAAAACCAGAAGAACCTTATATTAAATCCTTCTTTATCTTCCTCCATAAAAATCAATATCATCACCCCAAACTCCACTAACATGTGCCACCATCATGCCGCCGGGAGGTGAACTTCTTAATCCTTCACCGCAACATGAACCCGCAAAATGATCCTGTAATACAACCACACCATACAATAATATCAACAGCAACATCCCGGAACTAGGACAATAGGATTGCAGAGTGCAGGAAAACAAGTCTAGATACATAGCTAGGATACATTGCTTGATTTGAACATTAAAACCATTCAAAAGATTCTTCCCTAAGATTTTTCGTGCCATAAATGCAAACAAATAAAAACTTTCAAGGGTACTTACAGAAAATGGGGATTTCCAAAAGTCATCCATAGAAATCATTCTCATACCAAACTCTGCTAACATACGCCACCATCATGCCAGGAAGTGAACTTCTTTAATTATCCTTCACCACAACATCAACCTGCAACACCACCGCTGCAATCACACCCTACAATAATATCAACAGCAGCATCCAGTGGCGGAATTAGGATAATAGGAATGCAGACGTTTTATCCGTGGATATACATCCACGACGAAGATTGAGAAAGGAAATTGATCATGCTAATGGGGTTGTGGTAGGAGAAACGGCAGTGATTGGGAATAATATGTCGATTTTGCATCATGTGATTTTAGGTGTGGCTGGAGAAATTGGCACCTGAAGATTAGTGATGGGGTATTGATTGGTTCTGGAGAAACTATACTTGGGAATATTAAGATTGGTGCTGGGTCTGTTGTGTTGATTGATGTGCCTGCTAGAACTACTTCTGTGGGTAATCTTGCAAGCTTAGTTTGTGGGAAAGAAAAACCTTCTAGGCATAAAGATGTTCCTGGGAGTCTATGGAATATAGTGATTCTTTTATATCATATATAAACAATGTCTAAAACAAACAAAAAATTTGAAGTATTTGGTAGAGTTTTTCTTGTTATGAACGAAATCTTCTTTTGTTATCGATCTTTTGTTTTGGAAATTATCATTGTCAGATATTGTAAACTGCTAATTGCATTTTCCGTATTGTTTGTAACGAATTAGGGAAGTTTTGTGTTTTGAAATTGAAATGGGTGTTGGGGATTGACTGGTAAATTGGATTTTAGCGTATAACGTCTTAGCACCTTTTATACAGAGGAGGTTAGTGTTCTGTTGTGTCCGTTGAGCAGACAAGACTTCAAGTTTCTTGATGTTATACTTTAAGTGGTTGTTGGTGTTGGAAATCATGAACTCGATATGGGTAACTAGGATTTGCTAACAAAGTAGTTAGTCGGGATTCAGGTTTTCAATGCGGTTTTTGAGAAGATAAGGAAGTAACGTTTCTCGACATGAAAAGATTAAACAAGAAAATAAAATCAGGTCAGGTGCAGTGAGCATATTGAGGTTTGTGTAGGTTTACCTATAAGCATGAAAACATTTGTGGCATTTGGGTCCAAGTGATATGAACTCCCGGCCATTCAAATTGATGGGAGATGAACACCGGACATTTGGATAAAAAGACAAAAATAAAAAGTATTCCTGTGATTAAGAGCACATTTTTTCGTTGAACTAGATGGAAAACACCAATAAATTAGTGTAATGTCTGCTAAGGAGTACTATGATTCTCGTAATATTAACAGACTCAAAATAAGTGGCTTTATCTTTGCATGGTCTATTTTGAAGATATGATTCAAATGCGATAAACACTTTTCTATTAACGTTCTTTATGTATAAGGGATGGTTTCTAGCGACAAAAGTGTATGAAAATAAAGAGGTCTATGATTATTTTTCTTTGCCAAAGTAGAGGAAAAGATAAAAAGTCCTTCAACGCAACTGACAACCAGATAGTTAATTAGGAGCCTGAATCTCTTATTTGAGCTCAAAAGATAATCTCAGCCTTGCCAGAAATGTAGAAAAATATGCTTCTTGTATCTAATACACTACAACAGTAAGTGCCATAGATCTCACACTAAACATCACAATGTATGAACACTTGTGGTCTTTTAAGGGCTAACATGTATGCCCATTTACAAGTATTGGCGTCGTATTTTGTGAGAAGGATTGGGGTCGTATTTGTGTCCTTTTCTCTATGAATGGAGGTTTTTAGATCAAACTGATTTGAGTTTTGCAATACCAGTGAGAACTTGATCCTACGTACCTCAAAGTTCTAGGTGGTGAACCCTGAAGTAGATGGGTATGGAATTTACCTTGCTGATTTTAGCCAACATGCGAAATCACCATGAAGTTTCCCAAACCATCCGAAGATCTTAACAAACTTATGGGAAATCATGAACTTGACTACTACTTTGATTTCAAGTGGTTGTTGGTGTTGGAAATCATGAACTTTGTAGTTGCAGGAAATCCCACAACTAACACCCCATTACTAATTTCTAGATCTAAACTTATTTAACATGAAAATGAAGATAAAGATAATGGAAATGTAAAACAAGACACAAGATTTACGTGGTTCGATCAATGTAATCTACATCTACGGGGTTAGGGTTCTTTGCTATGATAGTGTGTAATTACATGAGTATTATATTTAGAATCTCCATTAATGAATTTTTAGTAGAGCTCTAAATCAAGTTTTTGGGGAAGAAGATGTTAAAGAAAATAAATCTCTCCTTACATAAATGTGTCTCTTCACAAAAAATATTTATCCTCTGTTTATGGGTGAAAATCGTTTCTGCCGAATTTTGGTAAATTCGGTAGGTGAGTGAGAAACTTGTTTAAACCTAAACAAATGTCTTTTACGTGAGCACTTTCTAGATTCGAGAGATCAACTGTACAAGTCCGGCCTAAACCAAGAAATGGTCGTTCCGGACTTGCTTCGGTCCACAAAGTGGAGGAGAAGAGGTTGATTTGGGGAGGAAGCAAAAGAAAGGTGTTGAGACCGGAATAGTGCAGGGGAGAATAGTGTCTCGACTTGTATGAAAGTGAAAGCTTAGGAAGCTTGCAGAGATGAAAGCTTTTTGGAGGAGCTTGCAAAGTTGCCTTTTCCGAGAGTGTTGTATTTTTCTCCCGACCGAGACTTGTTGTCCGGTGAAATAGGTAAGACCTATTTATACAAGTCGAGATTGAAACGTACCACAGCCTCATGAAGGAAGAGAGTAAAGGGTGAAATAATGGGAGGAGGTGGTAACCACAAGGTGTTTATGGGTGAAAGCGTTTTCACCATTATTTCCTCATTTATTTGACCGCTTTATTCCTATTCACGCTTTTTTAATGTGAGCGTAGTGTCTGGCTGCAAGCTGTGACCGCCAAACCAAGACCTGGAAAGCATCCCCGGTTTGTGTTGATGTTCGAGTGTTGGTTGCACCTTGAGTGCAAGTGGCGCTGCTAGGTGCGTGTGTGGCATGTGCCAATGGCATGTGCGGAATGCCTTTGTTGCGGGTTGCACCTCGGCGCAGAGTGGCGGTGCCGAGTCACTAGTGGCGTGTGTGGCATGGGGAATGCCTTGGTGGTAGGTTGTACGTTGAGTGTAAGTTAGGCTACCAGCGTGGGTTTTGTCATGTGTCAATGGCGCGTACGGCCAAGTTGGCCTAGGTTGCACGGCTTGCAAGTTGGGCTACCAGCGTGCGTGTTTGGCATGTGCCAATGGCATGCGTGGCCAACTTGGATCATGGCCTGGTAAGAAAAGCTACCAGCGATGCGTGTTGGCATGTGCCAATGGCATGCGTGGCCGTTTACCAGCGAGCGTGTTGGCATGTGCCAATGGTATGCTCGGCCATTAGGGCCACGGCACAGTAAGAAAAGCTACCGGCGTGCGTGTTGGCATGTGCCAATGGTATGCTTGGACATTAGGGCCACGACTTGGTAAGAAAAGCTACCAGCGAGCGTGTTGGCATGTGCCAATGGCATGCTCGGCCATTAAGGCCACGGTTTGGTAAGAAAAGCTACCAGCGAGCGTGTTGGCATGTTCCAATGGCATGATCGGCCATTAGGGCCACGCCCTGGTGAGAAAAGCTACCAGCGATGCGTGTTGGCATGTGCCAATGGCATGCTCGGCCATTATGGCCACGCCCTAGTGAGAAAAGCTACTAGCGAGCGTGTTGGCATGTGCCAATGGCATGCTCGGCCATTATGGCCACGCCTTGGTGATAAAAGCTATCGACGTGCGTGTTGGCATGTGCCAATGGCATGCGTGGTAATTTGGCCTAGGTTGCACAGTTAGCAATCACAGGTGCGGCGCTACTTTGGCATGGCGCGGCTAGAGGCAAAGATAAGGGTGTTTGGCTTAGCGTGGCATGACGGCGTGAGCTAGGCTAAGGCGAGTGTGTTTGGCATGGCGCGGCTAGCTTGAGCTAGGTGTGGCTGGTATGATTTGCCATTGGCATGGGAGAGGTGCGGCTAGCATGGTTGGCATGCTTTGGCGCGTTTGGTGTCATTTGGCATGATTTGCCATTGGCACAGAGAGTGCGGCTAGCTTGGCTAGGTGTGGCGGCATGATTTGCCATTGGCACGGAGGTGCGGCTAGCATGGTTGGCATGCTTTGGTGCGGTTGGTGTGGTAGGATGATTTGCCATTGGCATAGAGGTGCGACTAGCTTGGGCTAGGTGTGGTGGCATGATTTGCCATTGGCACGGAGGGGAATTAGGGTTTTGTTCGTTGTAACCCTAATTTGAAAAAATACCCCTATTAATTACCGACTACATGCATTAAATGTTCTAATAAATGTGTCACCAGTGACATTAGCTTATTTAAGGGTTTTACAATTTTACCCTTTGTTTAAAAACCACCATCAACTTTAAATCCCCCGCTAGCTCGGAACAGGAGCTTTGTTGCGAGGTAAGCATAAGATGGTGACAAACTATCAGCAGCAAATCGTAAAGAGAATTGAGGAGGCTTGTATGACCTTTTTATAAATAGGATTTGGAATCCTTGCCTCTGGCGATTTTTGCACAAACCGAGGTCAGCACAATTGGAAGTCGGCGTCATTGAGAGACAGGAAGTCAGGCGGCATTGAGAAGTTGACGCGAGTTAGGAAATAGAGCGTGCTAGCTGGCGAGACCAGGCGAGAAAGTAGGAAGTCGATCGCGCATTAGGCGGGCGGGGTGCAAGAGTGGGGAAGTCGAGCGTGCTAGCTGGCGTGATTTGGGCGACGTTGGGGAAGTTGGGCGCAATTGGTGGGACCGGTGCAACAGGCGACGTTGGGAAGTTGGGCACAATTGGTGGGACCGGTGCAACCCAGGCGATGTTGGGAAGTTGGGCGCCCTTGTGGGCTAGTTCTTATATGCACGATTTTTGGTATAGGGAAATCCTTTCCTATTTCAGAATCTCACGCCCATATATATAAAATCCCTCTTTTCATACTAGCGGCGAGTCAAAAAGAAAAAGCCGGATATGTCTTCCAAGACTTCTCTTGTTTCCCTTTTCATGTAGGTGCAAACCCTAAAAGTAGGCGTTTTCTTTTATAATCCTTGCAATGATACCGCACATATGATTTCTTGGCGTGCTTCTTGTAGAAAATATTGTATATATGCACCCAAGGAAATACTGCATATATGATTCGAACCCGTAGAAAAAAATGCTCCATATATAATTTTGAACCCGAAGAAGGATACCATAGACGCATTCCATTTCGTAGAAAATACTCTGCGTATATAGTTTTGAACCCGAAGAAGGATCGTAGACGACTTGAGCCCGTATAAAATCTTTGCGTATATAATTTTGAACCACAAGTAGATCTGCGTGTGCATTTTCGAACAAGAGAGAATCTACGTATATGTGCTTCATATGACTTGAACCCATAGGAAATATTGCATATATGAATTTCGGACTGAAGAAAATATCGCGCGTGCGATTTTGAACCCGTAGAAAAATGCTCCATATACAACGAACCCAAGAAGGATACCATAGACGCATTCGAGCCCATAAAAATACTGTGTATATAATTTTGAACCCTGAAGAAAATACTGCGTGTGCAGTTTTGAACCCGTAGAGAATACACCCTCCTTTTTTTTTGTTTTCCAGGTTTTCCTTTTTGTTGGGTGCGGTTATGTGTCGTGAGATAATCAGGCAAGATGTTACCATGTGCGAGATATCTTGTTACGAAGCTGTTATGAAGAAATCCGACAAGATGTTACCTGAACAAAATTTCGCCTCATCGAAGAATGTTCATAGTTCCAAACCAAATACGGATGATGAATTCTTTGACAAACCCCTCGCCCCTGTTCGGAAGAATCACCCAGATTTCGTGCCAATTTTGTTGACCGGTGGTGAAGATGAAAAGAAGACACGTTCGGTTCGCCCAGAGAACACCATACGATTCTTTCTTCATAAAGGGGTATATTTTTCTTCCAACATTGATTTCAGGATGTGTCAAAGCCCATTGCGTTCTTTTGATAGATGGGTTGAGTTCATGGTGAGTAAGGAGAACATAAATACCAACTTGACTCGAGCGCAGTTATTGATCTTCGGAGCTTGATAAATCTCAGAGATTAGGAAGGATATCCGGGCTTGGTTGCTTTCATCTCCGGATGGTGTTCGGACACCCATATGATCATATGTAGAAGAAGGTGAAATAACTTTCTCCTTGGAGAGTGTGTCTCTCTTGCCGAATCTTTGGAATTAGGGAATCTCAATATCAGATTGTCGAAGGTGAGGGAGAAGATGCGGGATGACCTTGCCGCTAAGTTGGGAGATTTCGCTCGAAAAAGACTCCTTTGTGAAGTCAAAGGATTTCATCCCGAAAGAGGATGAAAGGTGCTTTTACAGCTGATGGATATCTCAATGGTTTCCGGACGAGCTGGAACCCAAACAGAAAAGCAGTGATCTTCATGTTGCGGAATTTTTGGCTCTATGGTTGTCTAAAGACATTTTTGATGACGGTTCTGGCAATAAGGAAATAAGACCAGAGTTGCTAGTGATTGTTGTGAAGTTAGCAAAAGGTGAAGTTCTTCCCATTGGCAAGCTATTCCTTGGTTCCCTGTATGTGCATATGGATCACCTAGTTGCGAACATGCGAGTTTCGAATGGTTTCATGAAAGTGGATTCATATGTGCACGTTGCTTTTCCAAGCTTTGGTTATGGGAGCACTTTGATAAGTACGCTCCGAAACCGTTGCCTTTGATTCCCGCGAGTTGGGGCGGCTCCCGAATTCTTCGATGGGTGAACAAGCGTCAAGAGTTGGCATGAGCTTGGTTAGTCTTCTCGATAAGTCGCATGAAATTAGTTTTCGTCCATGGGAGCGGTCCATAGGTCGGTGACTCAAATCGACACCTTTGCTTCTGCACCGATCATGTCTTTGTCTTCTGACGGCAACTTGAGTGTTGGTGAAAACTTGTTTATTCAAAGTTGCATGTACGGCTATATGCCGTCTTTCTTCATGGGGTCTTTCCGAATAGCTGCTTACAATATTGACCGTGCTGCTCGTCACATGGGTTTAGATCAAGGGGTGCATGCCGCCCTCAATGCCAGTGCCCTTTAGCCGGTATCCGCCTTCCCTTCTTTCAAACGGGAAGAGTAGCCGACAATTTTGGCTATAATGAGTTGGTACGATGAGTTCATTATGATTCAAGATTTTGTAAATAACGTGGTGGAGAATGTTCGTTGTAAACCTTCCCCGGCAGTTTTGAAGAAGTATCCAATGCTAAGAGATCCAAAAGCGAAAGTTGTCCGGCAACTCGGAAAGTCCCCGAGCAAAGGAACAGAGAACGAAGAATCGTCTTTGGCGGGTTCGGGAGGTTTCAAAGATCCTCCCGCATCTCTCGTGTCTTTCGGTTCTTCCAATAATCAGGTATGTGTCGCCTCCTTGTTGGTTTGTCTCAAAACACGTGAATTTCTCGCTGAAAACATGTGTCTTGTTTCTTCCGGGGCTTGGTGAGTGTTAATTCTTTCGCTGCCCTTGCACGTTGCCGGGAGACGGCAATTTCTTCAAGAATTCTGGCGGGCCTGAGCCTTCTCATAGCGGTGATGAGTTAGAGAAAGGAGAAAGTTCGAAAAGTGAGAGTGATTCCTCGGGCAAAAGACTGGTTCTTTTCTAGGAAGTGGTTCGGTGGTGAGTTTCGCGCTTCTTTTCTTTCTTCTTCCGTTTCTTCTTTTGAAAAATGTCTAACTCAAGTTCGCAGGAGGAATCCGGTTCGGAGGAAGATTCTGGGGTGGAGCCAAACGAAAACTTTGCCTTGGTGACCACCTCCGGTGACTAGGAGATGGGAGTTAGCCAATTGTCGGGCAATCGATGTGGTTCAAACGGTGGATGATTCCCTGATGGTTGCTCACAGTAGACATGGAAAAAGACCCTTTGCGAGTCGTGGAGGCCGATTACGAGCGCCATTTTCGATCCCCGTACTTGGTTCCTTATCCAGGTCATGTCTTTGGTTGGCGGACTCTAGAATCAGGAGAAGTATGGATATATGGCCACAACCAAGAATATCACTAGTCGATTTGCGCTAGTTAAGCGTGTGGAAGAGGCTTTATCTTCCATCGAGGACATGCGTGAGGTGACTGGACACACCATTTCTGAAGACGTTATTGCCAACTGGGAGCACCATCGCGACGTGTGTGTAAAAAAGGAGTTCAACGCTTCGTGGTTTATCGAAGGCCTTTCTCGAGATCCAGTCGAAAGATGCAAACGATCGAAAGATGCGGAATGAAAACCTTTTACAGAGAGGAGATCGCACGACGGGGAGGTAGAACTCGAAAATCTTTCCAAGATGTTGATTATGAAGAGAGCGTCTCTTGAAGATGCAAAGTTGACTTTCTACAAGAAGAGCAGACCTCTGTTGGATGATTTTCCTTGAATGTTTCTCTGTTAAACTTTCATTTAGGTTCTTCTTCATTTTTTTTGAAAAACATACCGGATGCCTGGTTCAAAGTTCGACCGGTTTTGATAGATAGCTGGTAGCTTTTGAGGATATTGGATTATTTTTCATAGGTTTTTCCGAACGCGCCCCTCTCCATGTAAAAGGCGGCTTTCTTTGGTAGCATCGCAAAGAAGTCCCCAATCGCGGGTAGCATCTTTGCGAGTCCCAGGTTTACTCCGGTGTAGTTTTTACAACTGGTAACCGGGTTGTCTGGCAGTTGATTCGAATCGAGTCGCCTTACCCTACCATCTTGACATCTGGGTAAGGCGACTCGATTAATCCTCCTGCTGTGGTCGCCAATTTTTTATGGGTGAAAATCGTTTCTGCCGATTTTGGTAAATTCGGTAGGTGACTGAGAAACTAGTTTAAACCCTAAACAAATATGTTGCACGTGAGCACTTTCTAGATTCGAGAGATCAATCTGTACAAGTCCGTCCTAAACCAAGAAATGGCTGTTCCAGACTTGTAGCCGGTCACAAAGTGGAGGAGAAGGGTTGATTTGGGGAGGGAAGCAAAGAAAGGTTTTGAGACCGAGAATAGTCCCAGGAGGAGATTAGTGTCTCGACTTGTATCGAAAGTGAAAGCTTCGGAATCTTGCAAGAGATGAAAGCTTTTGGAGAGCTTGCAAAGTAGCCTTTTCGAGAGTGTTGTATTTTTCTCTGATGAGACTTGTTATCTGGTGGAAATAGGTAAGACCTATTTATACAAGTCGAGATTGAAACGCCACTGGCCTCATGAAGGAAGAGAGTAAAGGGTGAAATAATGGGAGGAGGTGGTAACCATAAAGGTGTTTATGGGTGAAAACATTTTCACCATTATTTCCTCATTTATTTGACCGCTTTATTCCTATTCACGCTTTCTTAATGTGGCGTAGTGTCAGTTACGCAAGCTGTGACCGCCAAACCAAGACCCTGGAAAGCATCTCCCGATTTGTGTTGATGTCTCTTGTGTTGGTTGCACCTTGAGTGCAAAGTGGGCTGCTTAAGGGCGCGTGTGGCATGTGCCAAGCGGCATGTGCGGAATGCCTTTGTTTCTGGGTTCCACCTCGGCGCAAGTGGCGGTGCCGAGCTGCTAGTGGCGTGTGTGGCATGTGCCAATGGCATGTGTGGAATGCCTTGGTGGTAGGTTGTACGTTGAGTGTAAGTTAGGCTACCGCATGGGTTTTGGCATGTGCCAATGGCGCGTCACAGCCAAGTTGGCCTAGGTTGCACGGCTTGCAAGTTGGGCTACTAGCGT
The DNA here is from genome assembly GCA_023531295.1 of Papaver armeniacum. NCBI lineage: Eukaryota > Viridiplantae > Streptophyta > Magnoliopsida > Ranunculales > Papaveraceae > Papaver > Papaver armeniacum. The sequence goes on from JAJJWW010000687.1 coordinate 180,241, forward strand.
GCGTGTTTGGCATGTGCCAATGACATGGATCATGGCCTGGTAAGAAAAGCTACCAGCGATGCGTGTTGGCATGTGCCAATGGCATGCGTGGCCATTAGGACCACGACTTGGTGAGAAAGGCTACCAAACGAGCGTGTTGGCATGTGCCAATGGCATGCTCGGCCATTAGGGCCACTACCGGTAAGAAAAGCTACAGCGATGCGTGTTGGCATGTGGCAATGGCATGCTTGGCCATTAGGCCACGGCTTGGTAAGAAAAGCTACCAGTGAGCGTGTTGGCATGTGCCCATGGCATGCCTCGGCCATTAGGGCCACGGTTTGGAAAGAAAGCTACGAGCGTGTTGGAATGTGCCAATGGCATGATCGGCCATTAGGGCCACGCCACGGTGAAAAGCTACCAGCGAGCGTGTTGGCATGTGCCAATGGCATGCTCGGCCATTATGGCCACGCCCTGGTGAGAAAAGCTACCAGCGAGCGTGTTGGCATGTGCCAATGGCATGCGTGGCCAATTCGGCCTAGGTTGCACAGTTTGCAAGCCTAGGTCATGGCGCTACTTTTGGCATGGGCGACTAGGGCCAAGGTAAGGTGTTTGGCTTGGCGTGGCGTGACCAGCGTAGCTAGGGCCAAAGGCAGAGTGCGTTTGGCATGGCGCGGCTAGCTTGAGCTAGGTGTGGATGGCATGATTTGCCATTGGCACGGAGGTGCGGCTAGCATGGTTAGCATGCTTTGGCGCGTTTGGGTGGTGCATGATTTGCCATTGCAGAGGTGCTAGCTTGGGCTAGGTGTGGTGGCATGATTTGCCATTGGCAGACGAGAGGTGCGGCTAGCATGGTTAGCATGCTTAGGCGTTGGTGTGGCTTGCATGATTTTCCATTGGCACAGAGGGTGCGGAGCTTGGGCTAGGTGTGGGGCATGATTTGCCATTCGGAGGGGAATTAGGTTTTGTTGTTGTAACCCTAATTTGAAAAATACCTCCTATTAATTCTCGACTACATGCATTAAATGTTCTAATAAATGTGTCACCAGGTGACATTAGGTTATTTGGGGGTTTTACGATTTTACCCTTTGTTTAAAAACCACCATCAACACCTCTTTTCTCTCTCCTGCTCTTTCTCTTTATATAGGTGTTTACATAGTGGATTACAACTTACATATAGTGGAGTACGGCTCATATTGTTCATGCTCCGCTACGTTCTCTCAGGCTCCCTCTACGTTTCTGAGACTCTTGCTACATTCTCATGAGGTTCTTGCTAACTTCTCGCACTCTTGCTATATTCTCAACAAGCTAAGGAAATGAATGCATCTCGCACACTAACAAAAGTGTTGTGCAGAAATTTTGATCCTACAAACTTGATTTGCACGGGGATTTGTTAACAAAATGTTAGTTGAGTTTTTTTCTTTAGTTGGAATTCGGGTTTTCCAGTAGTTGTTGAGTAGACGGAGGAAATGAGGATTTTGATCTTTGCATTAAGGGATTCATAGTTGTAAAGCATTTGATGAGTAAGATCTGTCGACATGAAAGGATTGAGCAACAAAATAAGGTCACGTCACGGTGAGTTTATCGAGGTTTGTGTATAAGCATGAAAACATTGCTCGTATTTGGTTCAAAGCGATATGAACTCCAAACCATACAAGAGAATGGACCAAATGACAAAAACTAAAATTATTTTTGTGTTTAAGACAATTTTGTTGTAAAATGGGTTCAAATAGAGGATGAAATAAACACAAAGAGATTGTTGTACTCCTAACTTTCAAGGTTCGAATAGATTTCTTTTAGACAATTATTTCTACCCTCCCAATATCAATTAGAGATTACAACAGGTATGTGAAATAATGCCTTCAGGATACAATGAAAGCCCTACAACAGAGAAATTAGATTCAAGGTTTGTACCCCTTGACCCAATCAAGAACACACAATAATAGGATTAAGATGATGCTAAGAAGAGATAAAACAAAAAGTATTTGATGTTCTTCATGTTTGAATGAAAACAAATCATCACTACTTATCATTCTTATTGGAGATGCTCTTCACTTCCAAAAGACATTAATAGTGTCTTATGGGAATGGATCTCTCTTTTGTGAACCATCACACTTTTTGGAGGTGCCTCTTCATCTCCAACTAACCTCCACTGTGTCTATTCGACACAGAACCCTCCCAAATCGTAGCGGCAAGCCAAAAGAAAACCGATTTTATTTTCTATGTTATTGAAAATATCAACATCTCCCTCTTTTTCAAAACCAAAACAAAAAATAAAGTAAAACTTACAAAACCGAAGTAATTTGCATCACTCAAGTGATCGCCACGCACCAGTGGGATCAAGCCAACGTAGTTCAAGCAAAGTTGGGAAATAAGAATCATCGTTGAAAACAATACATAAATGATAGGTATCTTTTGGATTTGAACCTCCACTTAGTGCAAGAAATTCAAATCCTTATCGAGGTTCAGTGGTGAAACTAGTCTTGAACCAAGTACCCCATGTGATAAAACCGGAATCTCCACACATGCGATTTCGAGAGATTTTGTGTTTTGTAGCTCAACACGTTAATGTCCATGTGCTATATCCTGGATTCATGAGTCTCTTAAGGTGTTTCTGCGATACACCTGTAAACAATCATAGACTTATTAAGGATTAATATCACCTATTTGAAGGTAATGATAGGGTGAAGGTGGCATTAGTATATGTGGTACACATGTTCTTGTTGGGGCACCAATACATCCATGGGATAAAAGAAGATCTTTGGGACTTGGTGGACAACCTTTCGAGTTCAACAAGTACCCATGGGTAGAAAGGGTGTACGAGGTCGCTACAAAAACGTAAAAATCCATTTAAATCTTCTATCAAGCCAAAAGGAATGTCACAAGTGTTGGTGGTAATATAAATTGATTTCTGTTTCAAAAATTCATATGTTTAGGCTTTATGTTTTTCTGCATATCCAGTAACTCTTGATGCCCTCATATTCTAGACGTGTTGTGCACGGAAAAGGTTCAAAGATCGTCATCTATGGATTCGGGTGATTCATTCGGACATGAGTGAATCAATGATGCGATTCGGAATGATCAAAAATTGTTGGTAAGTGCAGGGGTAGCCAAGCGACCCTCGGTTATCAACAAGCTGGAGGATCTCGAGACCGAAATTAAGTTAGGAAAGAAATGACAGAGACTAAAGATGAGTTTGTTGTGGGAGATTTGGAGGCGAAGAGCGAGAAAAAGGAGGACATGTTGAGGATCTTGTAGTAGCTCAATTCACGTGATATGGTGGATGACTTAAAGCGTCAAAATGAAGATAGAGAAATTGGAAAATTCAGCAAAACTGAAATGATGGCAAAAATGATGGCGATGCTCAAAAAATGCAAGAGAAATTGCTCCGACGAGGAGACCTAATGTGTGTGGATTTGATTTCAAAATCATGTTAATTTGTTTGAAAATTGACACGAACCCGCATATATCTAGCTGTTTAAAACCATTTCCAAACTTCATGTTAACAGGGTCCTGCACCAGAATTGGAGGCAAATCCCCGTAACCTCAGAAGATGAACATTATGAGACTTTTGAAGACTATTGTAGTCGATTCCCTGACCGAGATAATGATGAAAATGTTCTTGATGATTTTGGTGGTGAATCACTAGATGATTTTTGTGAAGCTAATAATTGTGTAGAATCTGTAGTTGGAAACAACGAAGCAGAAAATAATAAGCCACAGAGTAGCCGGATGTTTCTGGTAAGTATTTCTTGCATCCTTTTTGTGGGACAAATATAATCCTCTAGTCATTTGGGTATGGGAGTATGGTATGGCTTGTTAATCCCGGTGTATTTTTATACAACTGTTTGTCCTAATTAAAATTCCATTTCAATGTCTCCGGCCCTCATATATGTAGGCCAATGTGTTTAACGCAAATCAAGAGCAAGAAAAATAGTCAACATCGGGACAATGAGAATCTTTCTAAAGTTGTGAGAAAAAAGATGCGGGGCCCCCGGTGAAGTCACCATTTACTACTTAGGAGAGACTACTCCTAAAATCCCTGCTGTTGGGATACTAAAAAATAGATTTGCTATTGCCACTGATGTTGTTGCTGCCGACGAGTCAAATCCAATGAAGGTTAGGAGTATGGTGGAGTTGAGCAGGGGTGACGTTGATGTGGAGAATTGTAAGAGAAAGGCTACCTTGAATTTGGACAATGGGTGTATCACTTGAAAAATGGTGCAAAGATGTTCAAGGTCTCGGTGTGAGAGGTGCGAAGAAACGCAAAAGCTCAGGTAAATTATTTCAATAACTTCAATCTGATTGCTTGAGGGTAACGCCGGCTGAAATAATCGGTGTGAATAATTTCATAGACCAAGGTGAGTGTCGGAGTATATCCTTATCCTCTATATTATTGGTTGTCCTTGTTTATTTAGAAAGTAACTCTAGACTATTGTGTTCTTATTCTTTGGTATAGGGATGACGGTGCAAACGGATCCTTATTAGATTGTGAGGATTTTAAGAAATTACTAAGGGCTAGGGAGCCTCACGAGGGGACGAATGTAAGTTAATTTGCATTAAACTTCAACATTAATATAAGAGTTTTAATCTCACGTTTAAGTATTGTGAGATGGTTAAACTTATGTGTTTTGGATTGTCATAAAGCATATCAACATCATGTTGCGCCTCATCGCGAGTCAACCTCGGCGCGTAGATGGCGATTGAACAACAATTGACGGTTACTTTGAAGTATGTTATGTACCAAAAGAACACAGCTCGGGTTGTAGATTATTTGTAATTTTATGGTGAATCATTGTTGTAATCGTAACTAACCTTCGATTTTTTTTCCTTAGCCTCTTATAAAGGGGAAAAGAAGAGGACAAAGGAGGTGGTAAAATATAGGAATGGGATTAGGCCGAAAGGCTGGCTAAGACTTGGGAAACCATATTTATGGCATATGGTGTGGTGCATCTTGTCGACAAGCAACCTTTGGGTCTATAAGTATCGACATAGGGAGAAGATAATTCTTATTTATGATTCCATTAGACCGAAAAGGAATGTTGGTAATGATGGGTTCCATGTAGTGTCGGGAAGATAGCGGACTATTTGGAGGATAACCTGTACGACGGGTATTGGAGAGTCGAGTTCGTAGAGGATTGCCCTCAACAACCTGATAGGTAACTAATCTTTAAAAAGTGCAATTAATGCACAAATACTTGAGTATAATTACATTTTCCGAGTTACACATTGCTTAGTTGTGCGATAGCCAAAATCAAGTTGATTGATGCTGCCTTGATTAATTGCCATGAATGCTTCTTTGAACGATTACTTCACATAGCATTATAAACCTGCAACATCTGGTATTTTAGTCCGTGTCTTTGTGGTAGTTGATTAAAATCATTGCTGAGAAATCGTTATCACAACCAATCAATATCTGCAGGACAGTGTGTGTTTTTGTGCATGAAAAGTCTGTTTTCTGTTCATAATATAGGTATCCATTTAATTAAATCCTTCTTCCCGGAATTATGCACTAAAGCTTGCTTGGTTAGTATAACATTTTGACATACCTGAGCACTGTTCCACTGTGATTCTCTCGATATCTGCATGATACAGTGTCTGTAAAACCAATTTTTCTGAGAATACCTAATCTAGGACTAGAACTGTGTGCCTCCCATGTCCTCTTGGACTATTTTACAGCTAACTATAATACCTTTGATGAGCCGAAATTGGAGTTTACTCATGTCTCTCCATCCATCCATGAGCATGTCCAGTTTGAGTTTGACGTTGTGCATGATGCATCCCTGAAACTGGTAGATTACGTGCTCAAAAGTGTATCTGTTGAATCCGGGTTTGGAGGTAGCTGGTTATATCCGCGATATTGCTTACTCTCTCATGTTATCTATGTTTGAGACTCCGTTGTTATTTCGCATCCCGTCTTTTGGGTTGATCCACAACTCTTTAGATTGTTGGTATATGGTGAATCATCACTGTATTAATCGTTTGATGAAAATCGTGTTATGATGCAAGTAAAATATATAATCATTTACGTTTCTGATGCGATCTGTCTCCATTTATGCATACAACAGACACTCATGCGGGGTTTATTCCTTGGAGATCATCGAGCACCTAATCAGGGGCACTGATTATAAAATTATGGATGATAAAAAAAAATCTCCAGTATCGTCGGAGATGGCTGTGCAGTTCCACAGGAAAGAGTTCTTCTGCTGAAGTAACATGTTTATCCTGCTTGTATAAAACTTTGACCGAACACGGGTGGATGCAGGTCATTGATATTTTGGATGTGTAAATAATATTATGGCAATGAATATTTGACCGGGCTTGCTTGTGGTGATTGTTTTTCAACCTTACGGTACTAAAGAATATACTCATCTCGAAATTATTTACATCGTACAGTGCATAAAAATGGGGATTGATGTAACATTGTATCCTCAAGATACACATTTCATGAGCAATGTCAATTGTCATGAAACTCTACCTGATAGTACAACCACTTTACCACCAAGATCACATGTACCGACTATTGCCCACAATTCACGTAGACAAACATAGTGTGGATGATTGATGCAAAGGAGCTATAAATTTATACTTCATTGGATTTGAAGATGATTTCTTATAATCATATCACTAGTCCAGAAGAGCCTATAAATGACGATTGAAGTCAGTATAAAACACGATTTATCGATTTTCATCCATCATTGAACCGATTATATAATTGGCGTGACTCTTTATAAATGACAAATGGAGAACTTTATTAAATATGATGAACAAAATTTGTGCTTTAAAGTCACATACAAAATCATTATTAAATATCAAGAGTTATTGTATGTAATATACATACCATAAAATTATTATCTTTTGAACTAATATTAATTGAAAATAAAATTTATTCAAATTAATATTTATTACAAATGAAAATGTCTAAATTCGAAATTTGATTCTAATTCAAATTTGAATCTGGATATGAAACTAGATCATCATCTAAATGGAAGGAAAAAAAAATATAAAATGCAAATGCATTTAAAAAGTGAATATATCTTAATTTTATTTAAAATATGAATTCAAGTTTACATTAACATCCCAAAGTCACATATACAAATATGAGAACTTCATCCTACATTAACTACCCAAAATTACATCAAAACATTCACACCGAATTCAATTTACTAAAATTATCACCTAATCTTGGCGGGGTCCAATTAGGTTGCTCATATGATTTATCAAACTTTTTGGCCACCTACTAAAATTTCTCCAAGTACTCCAACTCTATCGCATTTGCCATAGTTTCATCATTAAACTCATCATAATCATCATGGCTTTGTGGATTTCCCTTTATAAAATCAACATAAACATACATTGCTTTCTTTCTCAAGTTCTTTTTAAATGCTTCTTGATGTGAATCAATTACATAGAAACCAATCGAGACACATTTGGCGTATTGGCATATATAACATGATTAAAATAATAATATGTATAGATGAAATACAAATTAAATCAGATCTAAACTACTTATTGAGCTATGCAAGAAGACCGGAGTGGAATGAATTTAATCATAACAAGACTCGAGAATGGCACTACTTAATCATCGAAACAATGTACATTTTCAAGATGCATATATACCGGGAAGTCGCATCTTTAATTTAAGTTGTTGAAATCATGATTCGTCTCTCCTTTCTGCTGGATACATTTGACTTGCGACTTATATTTAGAGAAGACTGCAGAGTGAAAGTAAAAAAAACATACTTTCTATTAAAGATATAGTGGCTACAAAAGCTTAGACTGAACAAGGGGATCAAAGTACATGCATACAGGTAAATTATACAACTTTACATCCTATAAAATTGAAGAAAATGAATGAAAAGAAAATTTGAACTAGGGAATTAACATTACAAACTTGTAGTGGGGGATGAAGTAACTTCTTCTCAAGCATTAATAAATATCTTTGCCGAAGTCACAAACCCGTCCAACGAGGAGGATTCGGTGATGGTGGCACACCAGTGGTTATACTTGTCTTAGCAAACTACACAAGCCATTGACCTCAAAGAACTCTTGAGAATTGGTTGACAATTGGAACATCTTCCTAAGTTATGATGGCATCAACATCCAACAACCATTACTTGTTTGCCTGAGGAACATGCACTGAGAGGAAGTTCGGCCATCTAGTTGATATTGTCGAAACCAAAAAGGTTGAATTAATAAGGATCCTCTAGGTGCAATTTTAACTGGACTAAAACTTAAACCACAAATATAAAGGAAGACCATCTCAATAAACCTATGAAAACATGGCAATGAGGGGTATTAAAACGATAGACAATGACTTCTTCTTGCGGTATTGATGAATTAGATTATCTATCTCAATGTAGCAAAGCTAACTAACTTAATCGCCCCTAAATAAATAAAATCAAATAAGACATCATGTTATATTCTAATCATAGAATCCAAAACAAACCATTTCAAAGGTCCATCATATCCTTGGCACTGGGATAAAAGAGTTTGTATAACTGAAGAAAATCTCAAAAGTCCCTAAAATAATTTTAAACCATATAATTAAATAATTGCTTTTGATTACATAATTGTAATCAAGAAGATACAAGCCTACCTTAAACGACAATTAAAGCCCATCAACTTGCTTTTGAAGTCCAGCTCGGTAGTTGTCTACGAAAATCTTCCTAGAGTAAAACACAAACAAAAGCTTATAAATTTTGCTCCTCATCCTTTTCATATTTTTCCCTACTCAAAAAACTATGCACACAACTGCAGCAACAAAACGTGCAATGTCTACGTCAACTACTACAAGTGATAACCATCAGAAAGAAGGAGAAATAATCTTACAAATCCATATCTGAACTACAATTTTCAACAGCACTACAATCTAACTCAAACCCTAAAACTATGTGTACCATCACCATCACCATCATCAAGTTTCTTTTGAAAAGAGTATAAACTGGGCATACCTTAGTAATCACCCAGCTAATAACCGGCTTGAACCACTGAGTGCTAAGTAGCACATATATTCGAGCCTCGTAAACCAAAACATTCATTAACCTCGGTTAACTTTTAATCAACAATTGTGAAACTCCTCACGATTTCCGAAAACTGGATCGATACCCAATTTGAATAATGAAGTATATACCCTAACAAATAAAATTGAGATGGAACTTTTCACTAAAAATTGAAGAATCGAAGTAGAACCCCTACAATCGAAATTGAAATGGATATTTCCACTAGAAAGCGAAGAATCAAGTAAAACCAAAAAATTTCGAAGATTGACCGATAGTCTAATCAGTGTTAGCTAGGTTCTTATCATGTTCGTGAAGTGGTATTCTTTTCATGCTAATGTAATGCATTTACAAAAACTACAAACGAGAATAAAATCATACAAAAAAGATAGCAACATAGAGATAGATGAAGGAATTGAACTTACTCGATTACCTCCACCTCCTCCTCGATGAGATAGAGGAACGTGGACCTGCAGAGAGAAAATAGAAATAGGTTTAGAAATATCATCGAGTTTTGAGCTTTTTATTTGGGGCCCGTTAGAATGGGACCAACATTGACCGGTTAAAAGTTTACGGCACACAATGGCTAACAGGTTTAGACTTTACGAAAGTAGCATCACAAATATGACTAGCTATTTTTGGGTGTGCAGTGAGAAGATCTCGTGGGTGTATTACATATGATAATTATCTGGACTACGTTCCGTGATTTAATAAGTCATCGATAAATCACACTCTTAATAATCACCCACATATTAAAATGATGTTTATTGCACGTTAGATGCGATGGACCCCACTATTTTTATATTATATGACATAATTTATTCGTAATACCATATTCACGTAATTGTCTTGTCATTTAAAAGCGTGATTATTAGCCTCCTTCGGACTAGTGGCATGACTTACGTCGTGTGGATGTTTGATTTACTTTCCAAATTGTTGTATATTTCAATAACATAGAAAATAAAATGGTTTTTCGTTTTTTGGCTTTGTCTGATGATGGGGAGGGTCCTATTTTGAATAGACACAATGGATGTTAGTTGGAGATGAAGAGGCACCTCAAAGGTGTGATGGTTCACAAAAGACACATCCATTCCCATAAAAACACTATTGACGTATTTTGGAAGTGAAGAGGCATCTCCATATACATGAGTTCCCTATAAGTAGTGATGATTTGTTTTCATTCAAACATGAAGAACATCAAATACTTCTGTTTTCTCTCTTCTAAGCATCATCGAAGTCCTATTATTGTGTGTTGTCAAGGGGTATAAACCTTGAATTCAATTTCTCTTTTGTAAGGCTTTCATTGTATTCTGAAGGCATTATTTCGCATACATGTTGTAATCGCCAATTAATATTTGGATGGTAGAAATAATTGTCTAAAAAATCTTAACCGAGCCTTGAAGTCGGAAGTACAACATTTCTCTTAAGTGTTTCATCCTCTCTTTTAGCCATGCTTTTCGTTACACCAGCTGGAAAACACCAATGAATTACTGTAATTTTTGTGAATGAATTTTGAAGGTTTGAGTGATTAACCCTACTTATGGTATACTATATGATTCATTGATTCTCATGGTATGTTATTATAACAGATTTTACTGCAAGTCCATTGCCACGGTAAACCAAAAAAAAAAAAAATGATGGCTAAATATTTAAGTTTAGAAGTTTTCCCATCTAATCTCAAATTGAGACGATAATTTCAACTTCTGTCGCGCTGATTTTTTTTTTTTTTTTTTTTTTTTTTTTTTTTTTTTGAAGTAACTAGATTATTTCACGGTTAAACTGGTTCTAAAGACAAAAAAAGGTATTTTTTATACTTCAACCAACTTCACGAAAGAATTTATTAAATATTTAGTGAAATAGTGTATCTCTTGCTTTATGAGAGCCACTGAGGCAGTGCTACTTACCAAAGCAAAAATATTTTACCTAAACACCATATTAAACCACTAACCTGTCCTTACGTGGTTCTTCAGATTTTTAACAAATAAAGTAAGAGAATTGAGTCAACACTAATATCGCGCGGGAGAAGTAATGATCTTCTTGAACATAGTCGGAGTTTATTTTCCATTTCTCATTCCTTTTTAAAATTGTGTATATATAGCATGTGAAAACCATCTAGCTGATCGCCTTGTACGTCGGGATAGAAAACTTAGTATCAAAGATCTTTGGTCTCATATCCTTGTTTTTAGACTCCTTCTAAGAAGGAGACCTTAACCGTTGTTTGTAATTCTCTCTTTTGTTAATTCCATGGCGTGTTTTTAGCAAAAAACAAAAACTCATTTTATGAAGATTTTTCAGCATCTATGATCACCGACTCCATCTTTACGATGGTTCTTCAACATCCTCAACATCTTATATTTGGTCAATCAAGAGACATCATTAATGATAAATTTTTGATTTGAGTATACAATATTTTCTTTCTGTTTTTTCTTTTTTTTCCTAAATGGACTTGGTAGTTTTAGATGTTACTTATGTCCGAACGTGAAACATTTATACCATGACAACAGCTTACTGTGTGTTGTATAAAAAGTCGTGAATGTTTATTTGTGTTTATAACGGCAAAAATGCTAGTTACCTCAATTCCTTTGTCTTCCCATTGTTGTGTCCTTATCAAACATGGCTTGATGGGGTATACAGATTAACTGGGGTATTGCAATGAGACAAAATAAGGTCATTTGAAGTAAAAAGAGGTTACCCTTAACCAAATATTTTCAAAATGGCAAAATGCCTTTTATAATTAACACCTAAAAAACCGATTAGGCTAATTAATTGAGTTTAGATAAAAAATTTGAAAATGAAAATTCAGATTAAACCTTTTAATCTGCCTTAGAGTTCGATTAAGATCAAAAATGGTTTTCAAAATGTCAAAGGTCGCAAGGTAGAAGTTTGAATAAGGTGTTTGCCATATATGGCCGGGCATGGTCTTGTTTGAATAAAATGTCACTCAATTTTAGCAGTAAGGTATTTAAATAAGAAATATGCCGACTTAAATTTTTTTGACACACAAGAGATGCATATCAAAATATTAGTCGGCAAGGTCTATTAAAACCCCGCCGTACCGGTGAAAACTCACGGTCAGAAAATAATTCAGCTGCCAGATAAGTCGGCAAGGTGGTTTAAATGAAGAACATGCCGACTTTTTTTTTTTTTTGACATACAGAGAGGGCTATTGAAAATATTAGCTGTAAGGTCTACAAAAAACCACGCCATGCTGAAAAATACCCACTGCATGTATAAGTCAAACAAGGTCTTCACAAAAACCCTGCCTATTTGTTGAAAAAATTATACTGCTGCCATGGGTGTTATGAAAAGCTGGCAAGATATGCATGTTACGATTTTGCCACAAAACCACAAAAATCAAAATTTTCGATTTCCAACCTAAATAACAATCAATCACACAACACAATGATGGGGTTTGAGTTTGCCATCATTTATAGTCTTCTTTTTCACTGGTAGAGTCAATAATTTTTTTGGAAAATCAAAGTTCAAAATTTTTATATATTTTGGTTGATGGAAGATGAAGATGGAGAAGAAGAAGAGAAGATTAAGAGTTGTTTAATTTTTTAATTTTATGGTTAATGAAATAAGTTTATTTTTTTAAGATTTAATTAGTTCAAGGATATTAAACTAAAATCACACTTTTTAATAATGACACACCATGTCCCCTTTTGAAATTGGTATACCCCAATCAAGCCAAATTATCAAATAGAAACAAAATGACTATAACGGCCAAAAATGCTAGTTACCTCGAAGATTAGCCATCGAAGTTTCTTATAAGATGCGTTGGGCTCTCCAAATACGAAACCAATATTCTAAAACTTGATCATACGGGTGAGCATTTTACCCATCATTCCATGGATTTAACCGGGACCAACCGTAGACGGTGTGGATGGATCACCGCTCGCCAATGGGTCGACGCTGATGGATTTTGAAATCCAACGGATCGGACCGGATGGCAACCCTCAAAATCCATTGACATCCATATCCGTTAGATCAAGGGCATTTATATACTTCGAAAATATATGGATAATTTTAGAATTTATAGGTGTTTATTTGGAGTGTTGTCCATGACACTTTATATTTATATACATATATAGTCAGTTTATATATGTTTTATTTTTTCATTATAAATTTTAACCAACACAGATCCATTGGATTACTCGCACCCAATCCGCTCATCCGTATCATTGGATGTTGGATTGGATGTGTGGATGCCAAACTTGAAATCCGTGGTATTGGATTGAATGTGAGGTGAAACTCCGTCCATACTGCCCATGCCACCCTATCCATACCTCTGCAACGCGTGCCTAATCAGTCCCAGGATTCCGGTTACTGACAATACTTTATGGCAGGCAGGCAGCACACCTTTCTGCGCTTACGCAGAGCAGATCAGTTAGGTATCATCAAAAAGATAAATGAATACTGTCTCATGAATAGGATGAAAACAAGTCTACATACATTGCTAGTTTGGGTTTTTAGCGCTGATTGTATGGAAATTTGGGAAATTTTGGATTTGGAACTTGAAATGGGGTGTGGGTGATTTGACTGGTAGCATCTTTGGCGGAGGAAATTAGTGTCGTCAGGTTGTTGGGCAGATATGAATTCAAGATATTTGATGTTATGCTACTAATTTGTGTTCACAAGGTGCTGATAGCTGTAGAAATTCTGGATAAACAAAACGATAGATTGTGATTAAGGCCTTAATTTTGTGAAGATTCATTGAATTTGTTCTGTTGGAGCCAAAGATTATTGTATCAATCCTTTTATTTTAAAGGAAGGAGAATGAGAGCGAGAAGATTGTACTCCGCCGAAATCGATTCTCATAAATTTGGTCGAAGGTTGGTGCACGGGGCGCTTTGCTGTGTTTTTCGGTTTTGGTGTTCATTTTATGGTTATTTAAATCTTTAATGTTATTGTATTTGGCTGTGTCGTAGGCAAAGTTTTTTTACTTGATATAGGTAACCGCGATTTGTTGTTTACCGAGATTTGTTGATAAGCGGGTTGGTGAAATTCTCTTAATTAGATTCAGGGTTTTTGCTGTAGTTGTTCAGAAGACGAAGGAAATGAGGATTTTGTTATGAGGTAACGTGCTACAAGGATTTATCACTGTAGAGCATTTCATATGAAGAAAAGATTTGTGGCATATGGTGATACGCAGTGAGTTTTTTGAGGATGTGCAGGTTCTACTTATAGGCATGAAAACAATTGTGGCATTTGGTTCCAAGTGATATGAAACTCCTGCCACTCAAAGACACGGGAGATAGAAGGCATGGCACTGGACCAAATGAAAAGTATTTTTGTGTTTAGGATCTTCGTA